>APFE030800754.1:6661-36366 GCA_000404065.3 Pinus taeda
TCTTTTGTGGCTGAGGGCATTATGGTAAATCCTGGTGATGTTTCACCTAATACTTCGGTGAACGCTCTTTACTACGGTCTCAAGGAGATTAACCTTACAATTCCGGTAGATGTAGCAAAGCTAGATCAAGACATTTGCAAAATTGTTGATAACTGCTTCACAGGAGCAAGACTTCATGTTGAATGATTGATTTTTATACAGTCGCCATATTTTTCATTTGAACTTCTCAATCTTGAAAAAGATCCAGCTTGTTTTTCTTTATGGAAGGGCTAGCCTATTGATTCCAGTCAAAGAAAATGTTTTTTGCGGGCAACACACTTGGGTTTATCTCTAGAGACGGGAAGCCTTGATGATTTAGCCCAGAGTAAAACCCAGGCTTGTGGAATTGTGTTGAATTGCATAGACCTGGCATAGAAAGAAGCATTATCACAAGATGATATTCGTTGTGAGACTCAAACAATGAGCTTAATAGATCATCCAAATGTAATCAAGGCATATTGTTCATTTGTTGTTGACCGGTGTCTTTGGGGTAGTAATGCCTTTTATGGCAGAAGGTTCATGCTTACACATAATGAAAATAGCTTATCCAGATGGTTTTGAAGAGTATGCCATTGCTATAATTCTAAAGGAAACACTTAAAGCTCTAGAGTATCTTCATCGGCAAGGACATATTCAGTGTGATGTGAAGGCTGGGAACATTCTCGTTGACTCTGGTGGTGCAGTTAAACTGGGTGATTTTGGTGTGTCGGCTTATATGTTTGACACGGGTGACAGGCAGCGATCAAGAAATACTTTTATGGGAACTCTCTACCGGGGATGAGCCTTATGCAGACATGCATTGTGGGTCAATTACAGGTGGAAATCAGAAGATAGCAAAGAGGTGCACGAGGCATATGCTAGAAGCATCAGAAAAGAAGTCGGTTTGGATAGTTTAGCATCTGGATCTGGTGATGCAACACGTTTCATGTTTCATAAAAAGATTTTGGCATGAAGTGGCCAATAAATTGAACAAGAAGACGCGGGAATGACAACAGCAGCTCCGGTAAAGAATTTAAAAGAAAGGATGAGCGTTCCAAGCGCAAACATAAAAATAAAAAGGCAGGGACCATGAAAACAGGGCACATATCTGCATCAGATAATGAGTCATCCACACAGTTAGAATCCAAGGCAGCTCATTCAGTGAATGCCTCTCAAATGCACTTCAGCCACTACAGAAATAGTACAGGTGTCAAAGCTCAAGAAGGAATCATGCACACGAAGAGATAGAATTAGAGTTTGAATAGGAATAGGACTCTATGTATTGAAAGCACAATACCTTTGTATTTAATAAGTCAGTTTAAATATAGATAAGGCAATTAATGATAGGTTTTCGAGCTCCCCTCATGCTGGAGGAGGAGACTCGAGGTAGTTTAGTTTTGTTTCCTATATATAGGAAAAACTCTGATGCAAAAAGGGTTGGAGATTTTTATAAAAAAAAACAGAGTTTTCATATTTGGCTTATGTAAAGTGTTTTGACAGTAATAGAAAGGATACATTTTCTTCCGAAGATTCATCTTGTGTTTTACATGCTCAGAATATATGTGGTTTGGTTTTATTCATCTTGTTTTACAGTTCACTAAACATGCAATCACTCTGAATTCACATAAGTGCTCAGACTTCCTGTGTATGTTTTTTTGAGTTGAGGTTCTTCTTGGTAAATGTTTTGAGCATTGAGACATTATATGCCTTGGTTTCCATGATTGAGTAGCTACTTGTTTACTGTAGAAGTGTATGACTCCATGAGACCAATGGGAGAAGCCTTATTTTTGTTGTTCCAACCAACATGAATTTCATATACTGTTTAAAGAGTTAGCCATCTTTCTTGCCCTTTAATGCATATCAAAAATCTGTGAGAGAGCCCTCTCTGACTAAGGAGGCTAAACCTTAGTCTAAAGCCTGGTCTGAAACAGTTTCATGAGATCTTACTAAGTAGCAGCCCTTAGTACATGATTTTATGATAACACGATGAATCATTTTAGAGTTGATGATGACCTAGATAAGGAAGGCAATTTGGTGAGGTAGCCTCAGTACATGGATTTCGAGATCAAAGGTGATGAGATCCGATTCGGCCGGGTCGATGCCACCGATAGCCGATAGCAAGGACTTCCTCTGGAAGGGGCAGCTCTAGGAACTCCTAGAGTAGACATAGCTGACAAAGCCTGGGATAAGTCCTCAATGATGTTGTAGTGCTGAGCATCACGACCATTAGGGTTGTAAGAATATTTCCTGAGTACACCTTTAGGAGGGGGTTGGATGGGCGTCTCAATGCTAGGTCTCTCGATATGGAGCGGACTAGAACTAGATGAAGGAGCACTTGAGGGGACCTTAGGCTCTTTCCTGGCAGGAGACGGATATTCTTTTTCTCAAGTACTAATGTGAACAGGGATCGTCCCAGCCATGAACACTTGAGAAACAAAGGGAGAAGAGGATTGGGATGGCTCAACCACCATTTTTGTTTGCTGCAAGGGGAAGGGTTCTTTCAGCACCGTAGGAGTCGTAGGAGCACCTTTCAACAAGCGACTAACTTCAGACCACCTTGGGCAGTCTTTGGTATAGTGATCCTCATCACAGATAAGACAAGGATACTTGGGCTTTCAATTGGTTCCTTCCTCGGGTGGAGGTTTAGGGGAATCCTACTTGGGTTGATCTACTTTATTTTTTCTTTTTCCCTTCTTTTTTCCTTTCGATACTTTGTCTGTCGAGGTGGAATGAATGACGTTAACCTTGGAAGTATTGATGTGTAGGTAAATCCCCTCTGTGGATAAAGGTGATCCCACTAGCCTAAATGGGGTCTAGCAACAATCAAACAATGCTAACACGCAGGTTCCTAATTGCAAATTAAAGACCGATGATGTGGGCCTGCCTCGAATCCAACTCTAGTATTTGTAGAAGATTCATCGCTCCCGTTCTTTCACTCCAGCTGGTCACAATCCCCACGATCCTCATGAATGGACACCTGCACATGCAAAGAACAACACAAATACAAGCCTAAAATCCAAGAAATGGAACTATATATCAGTTAGAAAGGATATAACTCAAACATCATTATAAAGACAATAAGAGTGGAACCATAATGACAGTCGTCTATTATTATTGATAAACAAAGAAGAATACAACCAAGTTCTAACGTCAAATCTTCCTTTGGCTGGGTGATCAGCAACACATGCCTTGCAAAGCTTCTTGGGAATGGGGAAAAAGCCTCTCTCTCCTTGGTTACTTGGACATGGATCTCCTCATTAAAGGTATAGCCTTATAGGGATGAACAAGGCCTCTTGTAGCATGAGCTTAGCAATTCTCAGACTTTGGGACTTAGAATTTGGAGCTTGAAGAGTAGAATTACTAACTAGCTTGTCGAAGGCAAAAGGACAAGATTATATAGAGAGAGGAGAAGGAGACAGGATCATCCACAAGATTCATGGAATTGTCCTTATCATTAGGAAGCTTCCATGAGAGGTGGAGAACTACTTCCCTTCTATGGAGATTTGAAGACCAACTGAACTAACTCAAACTAGAATCAATTCATGAATAGGTTAGGAAGAACCTTTGCAAGTTGGTTTGTTAAAAACTTTACCCAACTGGGTTGGCACTAGTGTGACTCTGAGACAGAGCGCCAGCTGGCATGCCCTCTTTGGAGGATTTCCCCCATTGGTGCCAGTGATACACTATGGAACAACACCAATGGAAAAAGGGCTATTTTTATGGGTATTTTGCAGAAGGTGTCTTCAGGGCATATGAATTACATACTCAAGGGGATACAATGTAGGTATTTTCAAGTTATGTCACTTCTCACAGGTCCCAGAATAAGTCCTCCAATGTGCGGGAGAAGGGGTAACAGGGACGGTAACAAATTACTGTGTAACAAGTATTACCGGAATTGGATATGGCCTGAGAAGTATTTTCATTCGAAGCATTCGACTTTTGCTTCCAAGGGTTCATAGAAGATTTCTTAGAGGACAGATTTACAGAACCAATGACACTGTCAACAGATGGTTTTAGTGGAATTTTGTAAGTTCCGGGCCTCGAGGCATCAGGAAAATAATCGTATAGCGTACTGGACTAGGAGTAAACCAAGTCAAGGTACTGAGCACGCGCAATAGCCTGCTCTTCAGTTACACATGCCCCCATAGCGATGTCTCGTGCGATCGGAGGGATAAATAAGGTCATAAACCAACTGGTCAAGAGCTAATCAGGAATCCAAAACTTAATCAAACAACGACACCGCCTCTACTCATGGATATGATCGGAGATGTGCATATCTGTTGTTTGTTTAAGGGATGTTAGGAGATGTGTGCCCGTCTCATACCAGATCGGCAACTGAAAATGAGTTAAAAACTCCATCGCCAATGAGTTAAAATCTTGAAAAGATCCACGAGCTAGCTCAATATACCCCTTAATAGCAGAGCCAGTGAGGGTCCTTTGAAAAAGGCGGAGCCGGATTGAATCATCAAGCCATGAATTTGATGAACACCATAGGTGATAAGTCATAACATGGGCTTGGGGATCTTTTCCAGCTTTGCCATCGAATTTGGGACAATCACCGGGAATCTTAGTTGGGACCAGTGGCCAATACAAATTATGAAGGATAGGATCATTGGTCAGCTTGGACACATCCGGCAACTCCAACGTTGCTAAGAAGGGTAACTGAGGATTAAAGGACATTTGTGGCCGCAGGTAAGAGGTAGCACTAGGGTTCCAACCAATTGTTGGTTGCCCCCATTGATTTTTTCCAGACGGACCTGGCCCATAACGGTTTTGTCCGTAGGGATTTTTTCCATAGGGGTTATAGCTATAATTGGACGGCTGGCCCTAGATTTTCCCCCAGCATTCCATTGATTACCAACTTGACCTGCAGGAGCAACATATAGTTGTTGGTAATTCTGATAAGGACTCACCTGCATTTGTTGATAATTTTGATACGGGGCAAATTGAGCTTGCCCTTGGGATTGCTGGAAACCATAAGGTGGTTGTGCTCCATATTGAGCCTGGGGGCTAGGCTGCATTTGATAGGTAGGTTGAGATCCAACCTACATTTGAGGACCAGCTTGGGTCTGGAGCCTAGACTAGGGTTGAAAACCGGGTGGAGCTTGAGAAGCAACAACCATTTGCGTGCCCGGTTGAGCAGGCCTAGAAAGATGTCCTTGAGAGGATTGGGGCTGAGCCACCTAGCCAGAAGGTTGACCTAGTTGAGATTGAGATTGGCCGATTTGCCCAGAAGGTTGAGCCTGTTGGGTACTGGGTTGTCCTTGCACAATGAGGGTTGTCCTAATGGGCTGGATGGCTGAGCAGACTGGACAGTTGGTTGACCTGATTAGGTTTGAGGTTGACCAACTTGCCCAGATGGTTGACCAGACTGGATAGTGGGCTGGCCTTGTTATACGTAAGGCTGACCACCCTATCCAGAAAGGTATCCCTGCTGGACCCCAGGTTGTCCTTGTTGCATATAAGGTGGTCCAGGATTTCCAGAGGGTTGCCCGGTAGGGTATCCCTGCTGGACCCCAAGTTGTCCTTGTTGCATATAAGGTTGTCCTGGATTTCCAAGGGTTGCCCGAGATAAGTAAAATATGAATCACCATAAGCTGAAGGTTTTCCCTAGAAGGGTTGTTCTTATGGGCCTCTAGGTTCTTTGGATAAGATTGTCTGTAATACTGCTGCCCATAGGAGGGCTGTGTGTAAGATGGTTGACCTTGATAACGTGGTCGTTGGAAATTCACCGGGGATACTTGGCCACCACTATAACCAGTGGTACCCCAAGCAACATCTAACGAGACTGATACCTCAACTACAGGCTGAGATGGCAAAGGCCCGTGGTGATAAATGTGAGCTCCTTGAGCATCGTAATAATGAAATGGGCCTTACATGCTCGGATTCTGAAAGGCTTGCCAATCTTGATCGTGTGCCCCCCTGCTGGAATGAAACCAAAAGAATGTGGGGCATTACACATAGGATCAACAACTCCGGATGTGGATACCGATGGGCCACTATTCACTAATCCGGGAGAAGGACCAGCAACAGTGGTCACAACTAAGGATGCAATGACGGAACCAACAACAAATGCTGAAGAAGCCACACAGACAGTTGGAATTGTCGGGACTAGATGTATTGTGAATTTGAGAAATAAAAGACTCTGAAGTCGGAGTGATGGTATTAGACCACATAGAACCTGTAAAGGAGGTCCTAGAACCAATAACATCCCTCAAAGCCCTATAGCATAAGGACAACGTGACACCAAAAGGGTGACACTAAAGGGTGGAGTTTCCACTAGGATAGGAATGCTCATTGGAACGGATCCTTCACTTATGATGGGGGATGTGTCATCCATGTCAGAAGAAGACATTGGGACCGAAACACTAGGAGGAGTAACAAGAATATCCTCTTCGGAGGACTCCCAAATGGGGTTCCAATGAATATCGTAAGCCTCGTCTTCTGGAGCGTGAGAGTTAATCGGTTGGATACTCAGAATAATAGGGAGAGTATCACTACCAACTGGGATCTCAAGAGCAACAGAAGAGGGAGACCCTTGATCACTTGGAACAGGAGATGGGATCGGTGATTCCGCTAAGATGATTTGCTTCAAAAATCCTAGGAAAACTAATGGAAAAGAACCCTACTCAAGCTAACACAAACAAGATCTAATAGGGTAAATGTGAATGTGGCCGAATAAATTTTAAGACACAGGGACACAACTTGACCTTTTCATCTTTAAAGAGTCGAGAAAAGGACCAAAAGATTACTCTAGTTGCCTTCGAATGTTTAATGAAGTGACAAGTGCTCAGATGAACCTTTTCTTTTAGGGAGTCCGAAAAGGAGCGAAAGTGACTACTCTGGAGAACTAGGCAAAAGGTTTGCCAGACAACCCGTAAAACTACATATACACCTTAGCAATGGTATGAAAACCAAGGACTTTCCGTACGACAGTCAATCTTCCCGAATGCTGTGTTCTGTGTGTTTCGGCTTGTAAGGCAGCAAACATAGCTTCCAATGGATAAAGGATGATAAACCTAATGGGGTCTCCCCATATACTCGATGGTACATGGGAGCAAAATTCCATACTAGACCACTATTGAGTCACAGAAGGAGGAATCCCCCAACCTTGAGTGGAAACAAAAGTGACTAAGTTTAATAACGTCGGAGCATGTCTCTAGCCTAGACATCTAAATAGTGTGTGTTATGTTCCAATGCATTGTTAGATTCATTCAGTTCATTTTAAAGTTGATCTTCGATTATGTTTAAGTTTTTAGGCCTTACCGTATGTATATAATAAATCCTAGGATGCAACTAGAATGCATGAAAAATCCTTCTTCTTCAATGAACACCTACCTACGGGAGGGTAGAGAGATCATTTCCAAACCAAGAAAACCAAAACAACAATGGTAGTCACTTAATGCATACAGACACCAATTCCTAAAGTGCACTTATACTACTAATGAGAGATCTTTATCATTCGCTTTCCAATATGCAAACTTGAAATGCAAACTTACTTTAACTTTCGTACTAAATGAATGAAACTTTTTTGATTTTGATGTCTTTAAATCCAAAAGAAACAAACAAGAAACAAGGAAGTGTGGAAAAGCCCAGTTGATCCAAACAATTGTAATCTATGCTTGGTAGCAAAAAGAAATTGAATCAAAGCCAAAATTGGTTCAATAACATTCACTAAACAATCAACCAAAAAACAGGCTAAAGGGAAGGCTCAATCAAAGCAACAAGGAGCCACAAACAAACCTTGAGCAAAGAAGCAACCAAGCCAACAGATTCAAGGAACTTGAGACAGTGATCTAGGTCACATAAGCAAAAAAAACAAGATTCATTCAATAAAGCTAGCAAGAAAATTCCTTAACCATGAATAGTGAAAAACAAGTCATCAAGCAAGCGAGAAAAGCAAGGGACCACTAGGACTGATGGACTAGGGAGGCAGAATAGAGAAAATCAATTCTACAATAATCAGCATGGTAATACACAAGCAACAAGCGCTGATAAAGCACTAGCCGCAACAACAAAGTGATGTCAGCGCTGAAGTACACGACTTTCCTGCAATGGTTCGATTTCCAGAACCATCGCGACTGTTAGGCGTAATTACGCGATGAACAGAATATTATAAAGGGGTGATTGCAATGACAGCACGATTGTTAAAATTAAATCCATGATGATGTTTAAAATAGTAACAGGCGAACCAAAACTCCCATATCAAAAAACAACCAATCCTTCAATCAAATAGGGGTATTTCCCAGATCAACCCAGGAAACTCAGAGGACTGATAAGTAATCCCGAAAACTTCAAAAGTGACCAAACCAAAAAATCAAGGTAAGAGAAAACAAGAGAACAAAGGCCAAAATTCCTCCCCAACGGAGTCGCCGATTTGTGATACAGGAAAGTGTTCCCTCTGCAGACAGAGGCAACCCCTCTAGCCCTAGAGTGGGTCTAGTCACAAACAAGGATAGATCAACAATAGTTTTCCATAAACAGTTTGGATTTGGAGGCCTACCTCAACCAGTGGTCAATGGAGTTCCATTGTGCTGCTCCATCTTCCGCTTCCTTCTCCTCAACGAGTGATCAACCTCAAACAAAGTAAAGGAAATATAACAAAGCATGTAACTAGATACAACAATGAACTATTTACTCACAAAGTCAAGAAGTCATGAGCTATCAAGTACATTACATACAAGACATAGGAAAACATCATTGATTGCATTAATAATGAAATAAGAGTCAACTTACAACCAAAGTCTTGACATCACAAGCCTTCTCAGAAAGAGTCTAGCCAGCATGTTCTTCAAGCATTCACTCGTTGAAAATGGATCTCCCAACATACAAGAGAGACGAAACCAAAAAATTCAAGGTACGAGAAAACAAGAAAACAAAGGCCAAAACTCCTCCCCAGCAGAGTCGCCAATTTGTGATGCAAGAAAGTGTTCCCTCTGCAAACAGAGGCAACCCCTGTAGCCCTAGAGTGGGTCTAGTCACAAACAAGGATAGTTCAATAATAGTTTTCCTTAAACAGTTTATAGTTGGAGGCCTACCTCAACCAGTGGTCGATGGAGTTCCGTTGCATTGCTCCAGCTTCCGCTTCCTTCTCCTCAACGAGTGATCAACCTGAAACAAAGCAAAGGAAATACAACAAAGCACGTAACCAGATACAACAATGAACTATTTACTCACAAAGTCAAGAATTCATGAGCTATCAAGTACATTACATACAAGACATATGAAAACATCATTGATTGCATTAATAATGAAATAAGAGTTAGCTTACAACCAAAGTCTTAACGTCACAAGCCTTCTCAGAAAGAGTCCAGTCAGCATGTTCTTCAAGCATTCACTCTTTGAAGATGGATCTCCCAACATACAAGAGCTCTCTCACTCATAGGTTTTACACAAGATCAAGGGCACTTCACAACCTTCCACAAGCTATTAACAATCCCACACTTATCACTCTCACAATAGCTATCTAGCAAACTCACAAACACTAACAACACTGCTCAACTAGCCAACCATCGGAAACTAGCAATGCATATCAATGGTGAGAGTTTAAATAGGAGGAGTCTCCACGAATGGAGGAAGGGAGAGCTTATCACCAAGGAAGGTAGCACAATTGATGGAACTGCCACACTTTGGAAGGAAGGGCGATATAAACAACGCCAACAACCAGGTCTGGAGTCATCTCGAAGGTCGACTGTTGGAACAATTCGCCCAATCTAGATCATTGCGGGCACAAAACTAAGCTTTGGCGCTGACATCGCAAGTGATCAATCCAGATAGTCAGATCATCGCTGAAGATACTACATAGCCCCGTGCTGGTGCTTAAAATTCGGCCATCACGGGAATCAGGTGTACTTCTGCACTGGCAGCGTGAACAGACTATTCATAAGTGCCTTTCTAGGCATTTATTTAGCCAAAAGTCATGATGAGGTAGTAAACTTTGGAAAATTGGGTCAATTGGTAGCATAGGAGAGCATTTTTCTGTCATGAACATGTTTTACTTGGACACATGACACAGTGAGAAGACCGGGAATGAAGTAGTGAGAAATTACTGTGTAACAAATACTCAGGTTAATGGCATGGACGCAGCCATCTAGCTAATGAGACCATGGTAGTGATAAAGTTATGGTCGCAGCCATCCATGAAGACTCGGGTATGGTCGCAGCCATCCATCAATGAGCCATGTTATCACGAACCTAATCCACACAGCTCGAACATGTGTAATCTGAGTTCGAGGTCTTGAACCCAACCAACCATAGTACAAATTCTAACATGCGAATAGATGTGCTGAGGTCGAGCATGATAGAAAATCACTTGATTACCAATCAATGATGTAAACTGTTAGCAAGCACGAGAGAAACCACCTATAATGCCAATGGTTCTCAAGGCACTGTCCAGTACAATCCACAAAGTGCGAAGAATGAGCTGAAGTCGAACACTCATCGAATCACCTGATCATCGACCAATAATGTGAATTGACCATCAGGTGCGAAGAACTTGCCATTGAGGCATGCAAGCTCCAAGGTACCAAAGGGGATCTCTAGATCAACCTCCTGGATAATGAGTTGATGTCGACAGGAGACGACCCATCGCAGGAGGGCCATAATGTTTCCCCCATCAATGATAAGATATAAGGAACAAGGGGTAGATGGTAAAATAGAGTATCAGAGAAGGAGACGGAGGTGTAAACTGTAGAAGGATTATACTCTTGAACATGTTGGTGACACGACTCTGGAGGGAGGCAGCATTCAGGTACCAAAGGATCAGAGGCTTAATGACAATAGCATGAATCAGATGGAGTGAGGCTAAATGATAACCCAAACCCACGTAAGGCCAAATGACGATGTATGGAAGTCCCAACCCGACAAGAAATAGAAGTGTCGATGTTCAAGAGTGACTCGCTGGCATAGACAATCGATGATAAATGTGTTGTTGGATCCAACCTAGTAATAGTTTAACGATCCCTAGGGAGGAGAAGCTTGGGTCTCGTCATGGTGACGATTCCAATGTCGTCAGAGTTTAATGAGTCCAACATAGGAAAAACTTCGAGTCTTTTTCATGTTTAGGGAGTTTGAAAAAGACACGGAAAAGAAAACTCTAGGGGGGTCCTTTTTCTTAGAGTTGTGTCTCTTGAGCCTGAAAAAGTATAAAACAATACTCGAAAGAACTGCTTGATTGTTACGATCAAGGAGTACTTTTCATGATTAGTGACTTTGATTGGAAAAGGTAGAAAAGCAACCAAAATCACGTCATTTCGTAACCAATAACAAGCTTGAAATGACAAAGGCCCGTCAATATTTTCATTTCCACAGTTGGAAAAGAGCTTAAAGCAGACCGCCTCTCATTTTGTTTAACGAGTTGAAAGGAATAACTCGACAATCTTTAACGAGCTGAAAGAAGACCTCCATTTTTATTCTCTTTAACGAGTCAAAAAGGGAAAAATACTCGGCGATCTTTTCATATTTTACGAGTTAGAAAAGAGCTTAAAGGAGACTCGTCCTGGAGGAACGAGTGGTATAAAGGGTAGCAATTGGTTCCGGCAATGGTGGAACTGGTCAAAAGGCTAGCTAATAAAACCACTCATCGCTACGGTTCCTCAGGAAAGGGAAAAACAACCAAGTGAAAGCATATGATCGGCCAAAGAGATGGTGGCAATGGAATGAAACAACCATGGCTCATCTAGTAGAATTTAGCGGATAAAAACGACAATCACGAGATTGAAATCAGGTATGGGTTCATTTTTACACAATCTTGAACCATGGAGAACTTTTCTTAGATTCGGTTTAATTTTTACACAAGCTTGAAACAAAAAACTATGCTTATTATAAGTTCGCATGCCCCTAGCATAATGACGGGAATCGAGGTGCATGCCCCCCAAGCTTCATTGCATTCAACGAGGTGGATGGAATGAAGGTTCACTTTCGAGATCTTGGAAAGACTCCACTTGGATTTTATGAGATCTTAATCAAGGGCTCGATTTGGAAAGGGAGTGGTTTCATTTTTTAATGAGGTTGACACAGTAAAAGAACTATCCTCACAACCCTTATTTCATTTTTTAAAGAGCTTGACACAAGACAAGGAACTATGCTCATACACCTTGTTTCGTTGTTTAACGAGGTCGACACAAGATCAAAACTATCCTCGGACACCTGGTTTCAGTGGCCATATGAGAACATGGCCCCAAAGAGGTCTTCACAATATGAAAGGGATGCACTCTGGGAGGAATACATTTCATGAGGCACTAATGACAAATCAGGTTCCAATGCCCCAAGTACATGACGTACAAGACCATCTGCATGATCATCAGCAAAGGTGGAGATGGAACGGGTAGCCAAATAATTGACCTATGGCAAGGAAGGTACTGCTTGTGAGCAAGAACCAAGAGGGGATGATAGTTGTGTAGGAGGCACCGGGGGACTAAAGAACGATAATTGATCAATAGTCACCATTCTTCCATCGTGTGGAAAATAAACCACATGGAAAAGCAAAGAGATAAGGGCTCCCATGGCATAAATATAGTCACGGCCAAGGAGAAGACTAAAATTCGCACCTTGGACAACCATGATGTTGATATAGATGGTCTTGCCTCCCAAAGTAACAAGGAACTTTGCAAGGATCCCTAATGGTTGACAGGCTCCTCCGTTGAAGGCCAACAGATTCTGTGTGACTGACACAAGCTGTGGGGAACCCAAAGCTTGCCAAGTAGTGGAAGGCATAAGACTGGCAGGCGCACCCTCATCCAGGACAGTGCCAGGTACTGCCATATTGTAGGTGTGTACTGTAATCTCAAAAGGCAAATAAGATGGAAGGCGGAAATCAGTCAAGCAACTCCAATCGAAGGAAATGACCAAACTACTTGGTGGGGGAATCGTATGACTACCCCCATGCTCTACAAGAACCGAAAAAGGACTCTCTAGATCAGCTGGGATAGGAGAATCATTTTCAGACTCTGGAGAATCTAATGAGACAAGAAGAACATGAGCATGACGCCCCTCTGAAACATAGTGATCGATAGGTGTTGGACCCAAGTCGACATCTGGAACACGCTTAGCACAACCTGGTTCGGAAAGAGGAGGACGAACAAGAGAAGAATCTAAGTCAATCTCTTGGTCGACAGGGAGAGGGTCTAAAGAGAGCCTCTGATAGCGAACAAGAAGTTAGGGTGAAGAAACTGGAAGACTTTCCAAAATAGCAGAAGCTTTATCCATGAGTGGACAAAGGTGAAGGGGATGGTTGCCTTCACACAGTCTACAGGGGATTTGAATCTTCCCTTTTTTCTTATTGTTTCCAGTTGATAGGATAGCATCACCATGAGCTTCAAAGGATGATGAGGGATGAGCCGGATCATGAGACCATACTTCTAATATCGTAGGAATTCCAGGACAATCACGAAGAATATGGTCACCCTTGCGCAATTTATAAGGAAACTTAACCTTCCGCAAAGGAGCAGAAGGTGTTCCGACCTGGGATGTACTCAGAGAAGTAGCTGCACATGTGGCCTCATGTTTATTGGACTTCTTCTTCTTCTTCTTCTTCTTAGTCTCTTGGTTACTAGATGTGGAACTTTCACCAGGTGAAGGAGGAGAGGAGGAGGAAGAAACAAGGGAAGAAGGTGTAGGCTCAACCTTGGAATCAACATGTCGTGGTTCAGACGACGGAGACGGTGGAACAGGAGTCATGATGCACGGCACCACCAAGGTTGAAAACAACCATACGGGCAAACCGATGGTTAACCCAGGCAAAGACAATGTTGCCATATACGGAGAACCGGCATTTCTGAATGGAGGAAATGGACCAAGATTTCCATCCGGGGGAAAACCTTGGCCGATAGACTCAGGGAATGTTGCCATCGAGAACGAGCCTAAAAAACACTCTTCTCACAACCAAGAACTCGAACTTTTACCAGGAATATTTCGTGGGCACTAAATTTTATGAGGCAGGAACAAAACTTGACTTTTTCATGTTTCAAGAGTCAAGAAAAGGATGAAAAGGTGACTCTATCTCTTTCAAGGTTTAATGAGCCTGAAAGGAAAAGTGCTCAAATTGACCTTTTCTTTTAAGGAGTCTAAAAAGGAATGAAAGTGACTACTCTGGAGAGCTAGGCAAAAGGTTTACCAAACAACCCGTAAAATTGCATATACACCTTGGCAGTCCTATGAAAACCAAGGACTTTCCGTAAGGCAGTCAATCTTCCCCAATGTTGTGTTTGGTGTATTACAGTTTGTAAGGTGGCAGACATGGCTTCCTATGGATAAAGGATGATAAACCTAGAGGGGTCTCCCCATATACTCGACGGTACGTAGGAGCACAATTCCGTACTAGACCACTATTGAGTCACAGAAGGAGGAATCACCCAACCTTCAGTGGAAACAAAAGTGACTAGGTTTAATGACGCCAGAGCACGTCTCTAGCCTAGACCTCTAAATAATTAGTGTTATGTTCCAATGCGTTGTTATATTTATTCATTTCATTTTAAGGTTGATCTTGAATTATGTTTCGGTTTCAGGGCCTATCGTATGTATTCAACAAATCCTACGATGCAGCTAGAATGAGCAAAACATCTTCCATTTCAATGAACAACCACCTACAGGAGGGTAGAGAGATCATTCCAAAACCAAGAAAACCAAGACAAGAGAATGAAAACAATAAGAAACACAATGCATCAATACACTTATCTCACAATGCATCGATACTACAAATGAAAGATTTAAAATTCGCTTTCCAATTTTTCAAACATGAAAATTTGTAATGCAAATGTACTTTCGCTTTCGTATGAAAAATGAATGCAAACTTTTGATTTTCTTTTTGTTTTAAATTCGAAGAAGCAAACAAGCAAGTGTGAACTGATCGATCCAAATAATTGTGATCTATGCTTGGTAGTGAAGAAATTGAATCAACATAAAAAATTGGTTCAATAATCGACACTAAAAATCAACCAGTAAGAAAACAAGCAGTGAAAGAGCCTCAAACAAATCATAAGAAGGTTGTGGATGAACCTTGAATAGACAAGTAACCCAAGCAAATGGTTTCTCGATGAAACTTCTAAAGGGCTAGGTCACGTAGTCAAAGAATAATACAAGGCTTACTCAATGAAATCAAAGAGACAATACCCTAACCAAAAGCAATAAAAACAAGCTAATGAGAGACAAGAAACAACTGGGGATAAGCAAGACTGATGAATTCAGGGGGTAAAAATTTGTAAAACCAACTTTACAGGAATCATCACAAGTTTTACCCTGACGACTAGAGCTGTCAGCGTAAGTTGAGGTACCATCGCTAGAGATGGACAGACAACTACAGATGTTAGTGCAAGTTTTACAGTGACAACCCGAGATGATCATGAAAATACACCTATTTTCCGTGATGATGCGATTTCAAGAGTCGTCATGGGAATTAAAATAGAAACCTGAGATCATCACGGGTTTAAAGCTATAAAGTGGCGATGACATCGCGACTGTTAGGCTTTTTTACACGATGATGAAAAAACAAAGGAAAATGAGCCAAAAACTCCCAAATCAAAACCAGCCAATCTAATAGACAGTAGAGGGACCTCCTAGATCAACCTAGGTGATCCACGAAACTAATAACCAATCCCCAAAACTTCAAAAGAGACCAAATCAACAAAAATCAAGGCAAGAGCACAAGAAAAACAAAGGCCAAAACTCCTCCCCAACGGAGTCGCCAATTTGTGATGCAGGAAAGTGTTCCCTCTGTGGACAGAGGCAACCCCGCTAGCCCTAGAGTGGGTCTAGTCACAAACAAGGACAAATCAACAATATCTTTCCTTAAACAGTTAAAGTTGGAGGCCTACCTCAATCGGTGGTCGATGGAGTTCTGTTGCGCTACTCTAGCTTCTGCTTCCTTCTCCTCAACGAGTGATCAACCTGAAACAAAACAAAGGAAATACAACAAAGCACGTAACCAGATACAACAATGAACTATTTAATCGTAAAGTCGAGAAGTCATGAGTTATCAAGTACATTACATACAAGACATAGGAAAACATCATTGATTGCATTAATAATGAAATAAGAGTCAACCTACAACCAAAGTCTTGACGTCACAGGCCTTCTCAGAAAGAGTCTAGCCAGCATGTTCTTCAAGCATTCACTCTTTGAAGATGGATCTCCCAACATACAAGAGCTCTCTCACTCATAAGTTTTACACAAGATTAAGGGCACTTCAAAACCTTCCACAAGCTATCAAAAATCCCACACTTATCACTCTCACACCAGCTATCTAGCAAACTCACAAACACTAACAACACTGCTCAACTAGCCAACTATCAGGAACTCTTGAACTAGCAATGCATATCAATGGTGAGGGTTTAAATAGGAGAAGGAGTCTCCATGAATGGGGGAAAGGAGAGCTTATCACCAAGGAAGGTAGCACAATTGATGGAACTGCCACACCAAGGAAGGAAGGGCGACATAAACAACGCCAACAACCAGGTTTGGGGTCAACTGGAAGGCTGATTGTTGGAACAATTCACCCAATATGGATCATCGTGGGCACAGAACTAAGATTCAACGCTGACATCACAAGTGAACAATGTAACGAGTCAGATCATCGTTGAATGAAACACATAGACCCCACACTGGTGCATAAAATCAGGCCATTGCAGGAATCAGGTGTACTTCCGCAGTGGCAACGCGAACAGACTGTTCATGAGTGCCTTTCAACACGTTTATTTAGCCAAAAGTCGCGATAAGCCAGTAAAATTTGGAAAATTGGGTCAATTTGCAGCATAGGGGAGCATTTGTCTATCATGAACATGTTTGTCTTGGACACATGACACAGCGAGAAGACCAGGAGTGAAAGCGGTGATAAATTAAGTGTTCCCTCTGTCCACAGAGGGAACACTTTCCTGTCATCGTCAAGATGATGACGATGACATTGAGCATGTCATTTATTATCTTAGCCACAATCTATTAGATGCAGAATGTCGATATGTTCACATCGAGAAGTTGGCATTGGCCGCCGTTTGTGTTGTCCAACGTTTCCACCATTATATCTTGTTACGCACTATAACAATGGTTTTTGATTGCAACTGGATGATGTACATCCTGTCGCATCAGTTGCTGGGGGGAAAGTACTCAAAGTGGATTGTTATCCTCCAAGAGTTAGACTTGGAATTCACTACTGCCAAGTCCAAGAAATCCCTTGTCTTCTTTGAGTTGTTGTGCTCTTTGCCATCTCTTACCGCACCCTCTCGGTTAGAGGACCATATTCCAGATGAAACCCTATTCTTAATCAACACCCTCGATCCCTGGTATGGGGATATCATTGTCTATCTAGAAACGTCCTCTTTTCGTTTCGATATGTCTAAGGATGCTCGGTGATGGATTCACCATGAATCTTAGCCATATCGCATTATTGGGGACACCCTGTACCGTCTCGCCGCTGACTCTGTTCTCCGTTGATGTTTAGCACTCGAGGAAGCTGAGCGAGTTTTAAATGACTACCGTTCTAGCGCATGTGGTGGTCACATGTCCGTATATGCTACTACTCAAAAGATCCTCCGCGTCGGTTACTTTTGGCCCTCTATATTTAAGGACTACATTCTTTCCATCCGCTCTTATCACGAGTGCCAAATCTACCAGCGGAAGATGCGTGTGCCTCCTGCTCCACTGCACCCCATTGTTACCATTGGCCCTTTTGCAAAATGGGGCATTGATTATATGACTTGTAACCCTTTCTCAGCTGAGCGGCATGGGTATATCATCGTTTCCATTGATTACTTTACAAAATGGGCCGAGGCGATGCCCACACTCTCTGAAGATGGTCACACAGTGACGCAATTTCTGTTTAATCATGTTATTTGTTGGTTCGGATTCCCTTAGGCTATTGTCACTGATCACGGGAAGCATTTCCGTAATCATATGATGACTGAGCTTACAACCCAAATAGGCTTGCGACATGATAGCTCGACTCCATACTATCCTCAGGCCAATGGCCAATTAGAAGCTGTCAACAAGGTTCTAGTTATGATGCTTCAACGAACCATTAGCATGCACAAGTCCAACTGGCACTTGATGTTGTCCTTTTCCTTATGGGCCTACCGAACCTCTGTGAAGGATGCCACCTATTTCACTCCCTTCCAATTGGTTTATGGACTAGAGGCTACCCTTCCCATTGAGTGCGAGATCCCTTCTTCAAAATTAGTCTTCGAATTGCTCCCCGACACTACTCTAGAATAAGAACGCCTTCTTTACCTAGAGCAGCTAGACAAGACTCATCGACTAGCCTCTCTAGCTATCGAAGCACAGAAGAAGAGAGTGAAACAGAAGAAGAGAGTGAAAACTCACTTCGATCATACTGTTCATCCTCGTTCTTTTGTTGAGGGAGATTTAGTCCTGCTCTATGATCAAGCCAACGATAAGCTGGGGGTAGGAAAATTCGAGCCCATGTAGCACGGGCCTTATATTGTAAAGCGAGTCTTGTAGAAAGGGGCCTATGAGCTGATTGACTATGAAGGGAATCCTCTGGATAAGCCCCGGAATGGGCTTTACTTTAAAAATTATTATGTGTGAATTCCATGCATTCTGATTTGTACATACATGTGTTTTAGCAGGTGTGTTGTGTGTGTGTGCGTGTTTTCATGTTTTCGCTTGGTGTGTCAGCATGATTGCTTCTTGTTGTGTCTTTTGCTTCTTGTGCAGATGTCTGGTGCACCTTACATTGGTTTCGCCGACGGTGCCTCCCATAGTACACGCAACCTGTCTTCTGCAGCATTGGTGATCTACGATCCTCATGGTGAACTGGTAGACCTTCAAGGTGTTTGTCTAGGCTGTACCACAAGCAATGTCACTGAGTATAGTGCAGTTATTGAGTGACTGGACGAGGCGATTAATCTCAGTATTCGAACATTGGTTGTGAACCTAGATTCTCAGCTTGTCGTCCACCAGCTCAATGGGCGATATTCTGTCAGAGACCATCGGATTTTAAGGTTGTATTTACGTGTTAAATTGTAAGAAAGGAATTTTGATTTCATCACATATCAACACATTCCAAGGCGATTAAAAATGTTAACCGATGCATTAGCCAATTATGTATTAGACAGACATTTGCATAACATGTAATTAAAACAACAAATAGAAGCATAAAGAACACAATAAATCATAGGAATATATATATATAATTATATATATATTATTATATTAATATATATAATATAATTTATATATATATATATATAATATATTAAATATAATAATATATAATATCGTGTGCACACGAGGCACTCAAAAAATAAAATTATATGCCAAGGAGTCTATGCTCTCTGACATCTGAGACACATGTCTCTCAAAAACATCAACAAAAGTAAACTAGGCATTACTATTGGGGTTGTGCTCCCTATAGCACACCGTTGCTCGTGCTACCCGCCTCAACAAGTGGTGAATCCTCGGTCTCACCCCTACTGTGTGGATCTGCAATGCCACAGGGACCTCCTCTACCCCCATGTAGTCGAAGATCCTCGCCATTAGACCCTTGAGATTGTCAGACACTATCTCCATCTCGTCCTCTGCTGGAGGAGCTACGACTAGTGATCTGATGCCGTGTGAATCCCTTCATGCCTCTGTAGCTAACCCAATGGGTATCATTGGTCCCATGTCTGTAATTCCACAGTGATCATTATTAGGACATATACATGAAAAATTCAAAAACATCATAAAAAATAAAATGCAAAAAATGTGATCAAGTGTCTTACCACCATCATCCCACTACTCACCAGCGGGCAGCTGCATGTCAAAATCTTCGTGGAAATCCATGCCAGCGTATGTCCAATCCTCGACGAAGATCACTTGGCACTCCAGCCACTCTCGAAACAGTACCCCCCATGAGACTAGTCGTCCACCACCTCCTCGTGGCATGACATGTGCCCACTGTGTAGCTCTGGCCTCACGTGGTCTGGGTGCATCTAAATCCATGTCCTGTAGCTGCAGTGCTAACACCTGCTCCAGCATGAGCGGGACTAAGATGGAGCTGTAGCCAAATTGCTTCGTCTCTCCTCGACGAGATCTGGTAAGCTGCTTCTTCATGCTTGTCGTCACTATATCTACCGAGTTAAACATGATTGGGTTGAGACATTTGAGAGCCAGCCAGAGATGGGTCCTTGAAGCCTCATGTTGGGCTTGGGAGCCCGCTACCCATGTCACCATGAATAACATAGCACAAAGAATCACGTCGTCCACTGTCGGGATTGCCACCTTCCCGCTCTTTGTCTTCCGTACCCCGGGGCACACTCGGGCTATGATCATCTCTAGTGATTCGTCCCCAGGGCATTGGCCCTCCAAGATTGGCCTCTCACCTGACGAGACAGCCCGGTCAAAAAATATATGTCTGTGGCATCAAATTCAATATCGTAGCCTCGGATGATGAATTTCCCATCTGTGGGATTCCAGGTCCGGATTAGTAGCTCCAGTAAATCAGCTTATGACCATATATGTGGAGTAAGGAAGAATTGGAGCAATCTGCATGCCCGCAATGCGTTTCAGCACCCCACATCGGTGAAAGCTTGGATATCATTGTCATCATGCATTCATTCTTGCTAGACGAATGCCATTATAACGTGCATGAGAAAAAATTTCGTTAGCACCCTTGTTGCAAAGATCTAAACGTAATTTTTATCAAAAAATGGTCATGCGGCATCACTGCGTCTGTTTACGATGAGCATGGGCACTTGTGTTAATTTTTCGTGATCATCACGGAAGTACACCACTCTTCCGCGATGGTTGGAGCATGGACTGTGTGAATTTTTATCGGTTATCGCGGAACCAATGGCTAAACCCGTGATGACTGAGAGCGGAATTCGTTTTGAAAAATCCACCCAAACTCACACACCCCACAGTCAAATGCATCAAAAAAGACATTGAATTAAAGTGTAGGATAAAGTCTATCTACTTGGATGAAGTTTTGAGACGAATGATGGATGAACAGGCAGGAATTAGTTCGCCAACTTTGGTGCTCCAAAATGATCTACAGTGCATAAACAGTATCAATGGTAAAAAATCAATGCTTTAACCCCATTTTTATAGTAATTTTTGGAAAATTAAAAATTATATTTTATACATGGGTTTTTCCTCATTTTTATCATATTTTAAGCTAAAATTTAGTTTTTCTAGCTATGTTGTTCACTTTATATCGAATGGGTTTTACGTGTGACGTGTTTTGTGCAGATATACAGGTGATGGAGTTTCACTTGATCCTTGAAGTCGTCTTTAAGCCCTTTTCCGACTTAAAAGTAAATAAGAGGCGGTCGCCTTTAAGCTCTTTTTTGACCGTTTAAAAACAAAAAGATTGCCGGTCCTTTGTCATTTCAGGTTCATTAATGGTTACGGAATGATGTGATTTTGGTCGCTTTTTTACTTTTTCCAGTCGAAGTCACTAATTACGAAAAGTAATCCTTGATCATAACGGTCAGTCAGTTCTTTCGAGTATCGTTTTATATTTTTTCGGGCTCGAGAGACACAAATCTAAGAAAAAGGACCCCCCTGGAGTTTTCTTTTCTGTGTCTTTTTCAAACTCCCTAAACAGGAAAAAGACTCCAAGTTTTGCCTATTTCGGACTCATTAAAATCTGATGACATTGGACTCGTCACCATGACGAGACCCAAGCTTCTCCTCCCTAGGGTTCATTAAACTATCACTAGGTTAGATTCCATAAGAGGTTTATCATCGATTGTCTATGGCAGCAAGTCACTCTTGAACATCAACACTTCTGCTTCTTACCGGGTTGGAACTTCCATACATCGTCATTTGGCCTTCCGTGGGTGGGTTATCATTTAGCCTCATTCCATCTGATTCATGCCATTGTCATCAAGCCTCTGATCCTTTGGTACCTAAATGTTGCCACCCTCCAGAGTCATGTCGCCGATATGTTCAAGAGTATAATCCTTCTGTAGTTTACACCTCTGTCTCCTTCTCTGATACTTTGTTTCACCATCTACCACTTGTTCCTTATCTTGTGTCGTTGATGGGGGAAACGTTATGGCCATCCTGCAACGGATCATCTCCTGTCGACATCAGCTCATTGTCATGGGGCCTGACCCAGGTTTAGCATTACTTAGCGAAACAAATCCCTACACTACTAGCCCTTTCGGCATCAGTCCGTAGAGCGTGGACCGAATTCTCACCCGATGTAGTATGGGGGGATGCTGGAACCAAGTTTCCACACCTTGAGATGGTCGTGATGTTGGTTTATTCCTTCTGTTCTTGATTTCGCATAGGTCACTAAGTTCTAGGCTCTGTCAGTCTAGCCTTCTATTATGCCCTTCAATACCTCTGCGAAGGGGTATGATTGACCTTCGCATAGCCTTAACCTACATTTTAGGTACTTTCACGCTACTAGGGTAGCATATTGTGCAGATTCCCAAATTATCTTAAGTGTCTTACTTATCATATTAAACAATCACAGTTAGCCCCACGTAAACAGATATTCTTACTTGCGTTCAATTAACCAACGTAAATACATATATTTGTGCATCACATAAGCACTGTAAATGAAATATATACACAATATGACAAGATGCATTAACCAGAAAGAAAGACATAGAATTTGCAGAATGCTTCTCTTTATTGATATCTTTAGATGATTACAGACTCTATCTACCCCGTGCACACAGCTGCAAGGGTTTACGCACTCAGCTGTGGACTTCTACCATATGCTTCTGTGCACTTAGCTACAGAGCCTCTACCTACGCTATGACCCAAAACTTAGACTTCTCCCCTTATCGCTCAAGATTTCTTACTTCTTCTACAACTTAGCTCTTCTTAGATCTTACTTAGCTCTTTTTATACAATCCCATTGTCCACAAACCATGGGTAGTTATTTACAACTAACTTTACACTTTACAAAATAAGGGCAAATAACCCTTTATGAATCACGACACCTTCGTGCTCCATGACCATAAAATGCAGAGACTTTACAACTTTATTACAAAATTTGACCCAAAACATGGGCTTTTATCCCCAAAATTATCCTTGGGGGATCCCATTCCCAACAAGGATAGACATAAGAAAACCTTTGCTATAGAATGGGGCTCTTACCAATATATAGTGATGCCTTTTGGTTTGAGGAATGCTCCTACCATCTTTTCCAGAGTTGTAGTTACAGCCTTCAAATAATATATATACAATTTTTTGGAAGTTTACTTTGACAATTAGATAGTCGTTGGGATGTTGAAGAAGCATGTGGCAAGCTTCAGGTTGATGCTGGATACATGTAGAAAATACCATATATCATTTAACTTGAAAAAGTGTATCTTCTATGCACCATTTTGTATATTTTTGGGACATGTAATTTGTACAAAGGGATTAAAGGTGGATCCAACAAAGATCATAGTTATTGTGAACTTGCTAGAACTAAAAACAGTAAGACAATTGTGCATGACACTGGGACACACTAGCTATTACATAGAGTTTATAAAGGGGTATGAATAGATAACTGTGTTGATGGAGAAATTGTTGAAGAACGATGTGACTTTTCAGTGGAGTGAAGGGTGCTAGAAAAGTTTGCATGTATTGAAAGAAAAGATGGTGATTGCACCTATTCTGGTTTTCCTAGACTGGAATAAGGAGCTTCATGTACAAGTTGATGTATCATGCATAGCGTTGCGTATAGTACTATCGTAGCCAGGAGTAGGGGAAATTGATCACCCAATAGCATTTGTAAGCACAAAACACTCCAATCTAGAGAAGAACTATAACACAACAGAAAGATAGGGGTTAGCTATGGTATATGCATACCAGAAGTTCATGCACTATTTGTTGGGAGCACATTTGAAGATGTTTATCGATCACTCTACACTAAAATATTTGGTGATTAAACCTATTTTAGGAGGAAAAATATGTCGATGATTTTTATTGTTCCAGGAGTATGAATTCAAGGTTATAGGGAAACTAGGAAAAGTGAATTCCATGCCTGATCATCTATCAAGGATAGAGATAGGATAATAACCCACAAGTATTGAAGCTAACCTACCTATTGTGTAGTTATTTGCAATCATAGTTGTAGATCATCACTTCATGGATATTATTCAATTTCTGCATACAGGATTGGCACTCGTAGAGTACACTATGAAGCAAAAGAAGGAGTTGGTAGTCAGAGAAGCTAATTTCTCGAACTTGTATAAAATGGGGTCGGATGAACTATTGCACAGATACATCCATAAACATGAAAGGCAGAGCATTCTAACATAATCTCATGGAGGATTTGGAGGTGGAAATTATGCAGGAAAGGTCATCGTGAAAAAATTCTTGAGAGTTGGGTTATGGTGGCCCACAGTGCATAAGGATGCAAAATAATTCTACCAAGCATGTGATCTATGTCAAAGAACGGGGAATCCATCTAGGAGAGATGATATTCCACTAATACCATAGGTAACTTTGTAGGATTTTGACAAATGGGATATTAGCTTTGTGGGACCTATCAGTCAAATAGGGAAACAAACTTCTGCAAGGCATATAATCACTGCAACTGATTATTTGACCAGATGGGATGAAGCACAACCAGTGAAGGATTACAGTGCAAAAACTGTCATAAATTTCATATTTGAATATATGCTATCTAGATTTGGCTTCCCAATATATGCTATATATGCTATCTATCTTCAATAAGACCATTGAAGCATTGACTGAGGAATTTTAGGTGTATTACCAGAATAACACTCCTTATCATCCTCATACGAATGGAACAATGGATGCTTTCAATAAGATTCTAGAGAATGCATTGACCAAGGTGTGCATTGTGAATAAATATGACTGGGCCTTGAGGATTCCAGTGGTGTTGTGGGCATAGAGGATAATATGTAAGAAATTGACAGGGAAGACACCTTTTAGGTTGGTATATGGACAAGAGGCAATTATGCATATGGAGTACATTGTGCCAAGTTTGATGATTGCAGCGTTCATAGATATGGTAGACCTTGACATTATGAAGGAAAGGATGTTGCAATTACTGGTTCTAGAAGAAGACATGTTCATAGTAGGGTTCCATCAACAAGTGTAGAAAGCAATGGAGAAGGCCTCGCATTATAGGAACATCAAGAAGAAGACATTCAAGGAAGGGGATCTTGTACTATTATATGACAGCAAATTCGTGAAGTTCCCAAGAAAATTTAAAACACATTGGTTAGGTCCATATATCATCAAGCACATCTCTAACAGTGGTGCAGTTCAACTTGCGAAGTTAAATGGTCATCTGATTCCAGGATGAACGAATGGTTGTAGATTGAAAGTACATAGGGAATATTTTGTCCCTAGAAATTCTCACTGAAAAACAAAGGAAATAAGGTATTAGTGCCACTTCCAATTGAAAGTGGGCACGAGACTATAAACTACTTTGCAAGAAAGGAACATCGCTGAAGGAATATTACTGTGTGACACTCAGGAGTATGATGAAGTCCGAAGAAACTACGATGAAGAAATGATGACTACACCAAAAGGGGAGGTTCGTCGAGGTTGGATGGAAAGATGATAGTTGGAAGGGAAAAGTTACTGTTAAAATGAGGTTTTCATTAAAGGGCACGAGAGAAATGCATTTATAAAGCATAGTTGGCTGAATCTAGCACGATACCTTCTTTAAATGAGCAATATCTTCACTAATCATGAGGATAGAAATTCAAATTTGTTATAAAAACCATATCCCACACCACATTTTACACTTTGCTATTTGGAGAATTTAGTTTGAGAATTTGCAACTAAGTGTGAGATAAATACGCTACTGTATGTATGAAAGAAGTTTTGAATAAATTTCTAGAGCATTTGCAAAGAAAGGGCTAGCAAGAGCCATGAAAGCCCATGGTGGTTAAACCATAGAAGCGAATGTACCCATGTCCTCGAGGCATGCGAGGTTGCCACAAAAGAAGGTACCCACAGATGATGGGGACATCGACGAGATCGGGGAAAAGGTCCAGGAGGTAACAATAGAAACTTGGGATAGAATTGGTGATCATTATAGAATGATCTCGGTTGAGGCTTAGGAGGGTAATGCATATTTGAAGGCACTACCATGGAAAATGAGACAACCAAAGAAGACAATTCAACGACTGTAGGAAAAGCGACAAATATAGACAAAATTCAGCGTTAGGATTTTGAGGGTGCCAACTGGAGCACTATAGTTCGAAGCATCAGAGGAAAGGGAACAAGCTAAATCTAGGAGAAGCATCAACATGAACATTCTCGTGCTATTGATTTAGGTACTGCATTAATTCCACCAGAGTATAATAACTAAGTTGCAGGAGCGAGAAAAATGAACTTCACTATGGACCAGTTAGGTAGAAAAGGAGAAAGCTTCATTTAAAAAGGAGAAAGCTTCACTAAAAAAGGAGCTATATCAGTTGGCTAAGTAGAGAGATAAGGTATGGTAGCAACAAAATAAATTAGAAAAATCCATAGCAGACACTTGTATCACAGTTCCGAACATGAAGGTACGTAAAGAGGAGAAACTAGTAGAGAAGGTTGTGAAGCTCACCATCACAATAAAAGAATTAGAGAATACGATGATGAAGATGAAATTTGACTATGAAGTACAGATTTTAGAGCTGCAAATAAGGCTGTAGCCAACAACACCATCAAAGTTAAGGGAGCAGAGGGAGAAGGACTTGAAATCATCTTTGAAAGGCATCTTCAACACAGTGGCGGGATGTGTGAAGTTGTTGGATGAAACTATGCAAATTTGAACCTCACTAGAAGAGGACCCAAACATTCAGAAGATTGAGGAGGAGATACATGTGAAGTAGAAGCAACGGGAAGAGATCTTGGCAACTGTAAAGAACATACCTTTCTCACAAGGTCTTGCCAGTATTACTAAAGGAAAGAACCTCTATAAACAGATAGAAGATCTTCGGAGGAAGGAGCAAATCTGGCAAGCGAGGACTCAGCCATGACAGGATGAGGACCCCCAGCTTTCACAAGTAGTGGATGGAAGGGTCAAGTAGTTAAAGGAAAGGGAGAAATATAAATTACAGAAGACTTCTAGTCCAACTACAAACCATTGTTGGAGGAGGTGCGCTAATAGGAGAAACAAGTATGGGAAATAGTCCAGTAGTACAACCGATTCTACAATGGTATTGCAGCAAATATCCAGGGCATCGTAGCTGAGTGACTCGGGACTAGTCACATGTGGGTTTTGGGGGCATATTTTGGCACAACCCAAATTGGTCCAGTTTTGGTCAAAGACTCTGCATTTTGAGGAGCGGAGCATGCAGAGTCTGTGAAGTTATATTTACCACGCCATTTTTATGGGCTTTGTGGTGGGTCAAAGCCCCTCATTTTGTAACAGATATTGGGTGTTAGTTCATTGTTTTTTCAGATCAGTGGTATGTGATCCATGGTCTTGTCGTACTGAAATATATATAAGGATATTTAATACTTCATCAAGGATAATAATAAGGGAGAGAATTCATTTATATCTTCTATCTTTAGTCTATATTTTGGGCTTTATGAGTAGGCTCCATAGCTAAGTGCGTAGAGCCCTTGAAGAGTTTGCAATTGAGTATGCAGACCTCCTATAGATGGGTGCGTAGGTCAATAATTTTTATGTATTGAAGATATGTCTTAATAAAATAATATTTTTTTATGAATTCCACAGTATCTGTGTTTATTATCTACGTTTATACATATTGTTATGTTTTCTTTTCACTAAATTAGGCAGAAGAATGCATGTTATACTATTTTCTAATATGTTTATGTGATAAGTGAAAATCTGTGAGATAAATCAATAGAGTGAACTTATTTATGCATGCAAATTTGTAAATAGGCTTAAGACATAAGTACACACATGGATTCCACAGTGCACATATCCCTCTGGCTACAGAAACCTAGTTCTGCAACCTCCCATAACCACTTTGGGTGAGGCTGCGATGTGCTTGCAGATCGTTGCCAAAAGGGCCAATGCTTGAGGGCGTTATTGGTGTGCAGTACACTTTGAACATAGGTCCAAACCCCTTGATCCAATATGTTTCTACCTTGTTGGTTGTTGTCTTGTTGGGTGACATGAGTGTTGATATGTTGAAGCTTTAGTTGATGGTATATCTTTCACTAATTCCTCCACTATTGGTGCTTGGGTGGTGTCTGGTGTTTTTCTAGTACATTGTTTAAGGTATGTGTGTTTTCTTGTCTACCATCAAAGGTTCATCATATGATTTGTTAGTGTCGATAGATATTTTTTCTTGTTCCTTCATAGTCTTTGCCTAGCTTCTAATGGAAATATCCTACAAGGTAATTTTCTTATTTTTATACCATAGCTTCGGGAATTCTTTTGTACATTAATATTGATGGTTCCCACTGAATCCATCCAAGGGTAACACAAAACAACATTTACCTCATCCATTTCTAAAGCATAAAATTTAGCATGTAATACATATTATCCATGGTCACCTTCAAGTCCTTAAATATTTGAATAGGTTCCCCATCAACATCTGTGCTTGCAATATGTTGTACTAGAACTTTCAGGGGTTTGGCCAATTTGAGATTGATTAGATTATGCTTGCAAGTAGGGTGAATCGTAAAAATGATATTCTCTTTTTGAATAATTCCATGAACCTGTTGTAGAAATTTATGAATAATATGACACTTATTCAACCGATATTATCATGATTATACACTATTGTTGAATACATGCATAATACATAATCTCATCTACGTTGATCATCAATTTAGAAGTATTCAAAAACATACACATGCACACATAGAAGCATCAAACACATGTATCAACACAGTATGTATCCCAGGGAAAGCATCTCGCTAAAAACCCCAAACTATTTGTATATTATATGATTGAGAACGTGTAACAAACATAGTACAATACTCCTCACAAGTACTCAGTACTATATCCACTTGTTACACACAATACAACTCAGATCTGATCTCGAAATCTCCTCCGCTGCTTGCCTACCTCCACTACACAATCCTGCAAGAACAATAATTGATAACCAAACTCGTTCCAAGTTCTTTTTACCTTGGAAAATCACTCACACTGGAAATCACATGAGCACAGGCTATAATCATTTGTTCTTGGCCACAATTCTCATTGGCATAACTCAATCCCACTGATTGTGCAAGATCTCATGCACAACTATAGTCACAACTGATAGCAATCTCAATCTCTAACACTTGTCTCCACTGAATTGTACATGCACTGAGTTAACTGATGTATTCTTCAGTTGCATTATGAGTTAATAATTAGTGAATCAATTAATAACTAATTCACACAACTCATCACTTAGTCTATTTTCCAGTTAGACTAAATACAATTAGTTCAACCAAGTCAAACTAAACACAACTCCATCAACTCCACCTCGAGCTCCACTAAAATCAACCAGTTGAGTTCTAACTGAAGTCCTGCATGCAATAGCTTAGTCAACCCATAGGTAACCACGTGATTCCTTCTGTCAGCTACATGTGCCACATATGTAGCTCCAACTGAGGTGCTCCAAGAGAATAAGATAAAGTTTATAGTCTAAATATTATTATGAGCTAATAATATTTGACTACTCTATATTTAGACTTGACAGTGTCACCACTGTTGCCTAAAAATAGAAGTCCATCTATTTTTGCCAACTTGACCAATCATCCATAAACAACATCCTGCAACTCATAGACATGATCCATATGTCTAAAAATAGACATAGTCTAAAAATATACTTTGCGCCATAATTTGCCTGCGGGCCCACTTAGTGAAGGCGACTC
>APFE030800765.1:0-49109 GCA_000404065.3 Pinus taeda
GGAGGTGGGGTGTGGGTGGGTGTGGAATTCTATTGTTTTGCATTGAGCTAAGCACTACAATAAAGGAACCCAATAGTGATCCACTATGAAGCAAAGCCATCCTTTCATCCCCATTTGAGAAGAGAAAGCAAAGGAGCTTGGACTTAGTTTGATGAAGAACAAGATTTTATTAAATTCAGTAGAGAATCCATGCTGATGAAATATATGAAGCTTGAACTTAGTTGCTTCTTGTCTTAGCAGGATCATAGCTTTAATATCGCCACTACTTCCTTACAATAATGATATCATGAGAGAGATATTGCAGTTTGATAGTAGAAGGCCTTCAAAGGTTGAACAACATCATGCTTCCTACCTTTCAAAAGCGGCGCAAAATCTTAGAACTCATGGCAGAGTTTAGCTTTTGTACATTCATGCTGAATCTGCAATGTGACAACTTAATCTTTCAGGTGTTCTAGAACTTTCACACTAGCATCACATCAGCTCATCCATACCGTGTCAAAGCATGTATGCAAAATATTGTGTCCTTGTTCCTAGAAGGAGATGTCGACATCTGCAAGATATTGAGATCCAAACTATTGACGATTTGGAGGAAGGAACTAATTTTATCAACATACGCCTATGATATAGTGGAGACGTTTTTCATCCAAAACATAAAATTTCTCAGAAGGGTCTGACTAAGAAGGAGCTGAAGAGGATGGATGGAGGAAACAAGAACAAAGGAAATAAAACATGTAGCAAGAATGAAATAAGAAGGAGAGGACTATGCTTTATCTGCAACGAACCATGGGCAGCTAACCATTCATTCCTAGGTGATAGGAAGGAGGTAACAAGGGCGGAAAAATTGGAGACTCTTTCAAATCATGGGAATTCATCTATAGTTGGGTTCATTGGTTTTCAGGAGAGCACCCACGAAGGATCTAAGCAGTGAAGTACATATGGTGAGCAACAACATAATGTTTTTCAGAGAGACTTGCATGATAAGTTGATGAAAATCAACCAACTTGATAAAGTACATGGGGAAATGAAGGAGGTAATTCTTCCTAACAATGTGGTAGACTCTTGTACAACTGAGTCCATATATCTCTAGGAGGACATCCATGAAGAGTATGAGCAATCAAGTGTAGATAAGAGTCCACAAGTGCATCCATGTTTGATAACTAGAGAGGATAGACAGCAAATTGTCCCCACAGGTGGAGAAGGCCAAGAAGAATATATTGAAGGAGACTTAAGTGAAGAGAAATTAGTGGTAAAATGGAATGATGAGCATGATTATGAGGGGAAACATGACAAATATAGTATGCAAGAGAAGCCATTTATAGAGAGTCGGTCAAAGTTTTAGGCTAGAGCTATGATAATTGAGCATTTGGTGCAAAGAGATATAGAGGCATTCAACAAGGCACCATAATTGCTAGTAGAGGACTTTCGGTAAAAGATCATGAATTTCAAGGCAGATCTTATGATGTTGAAGTAGAGAGTCTAGATAGTCTGAGACACTGTCTTACAAAAGAATAGGAAAATTTAGGAGCTCATAGGGGTATGTGCTGAATCAACGACCAAGCTGTCTAGTGTTGAGGAATGACTCAAGTCCCTCACAAGGCAGCAAGAATGGGTAGAATTGGGAGTTCCAGAGCAGCCCTCTACAGGAGTACATAGATAAGGTTTGCATCACTACTAACTCACCTTTATATATTGGGGAGAGCAGGGAATAGTTCTCCAAACAAATCATATTGGGTGACTGAGTGGAGCAACATGAGTGGAGCAGCATGAGTTGAACATCAGGCAACATCAACGTAATACTTATTCGATGTGTAGGCATTCATGCATTAGATCCTTTCCACGGGATGGATTGGTGAGATATTATAAGTTGGAACTCTATTGATGGGATGATTCTTAGGAGGATACCCTTAGCAAAGGGAATATTTCACCTTGGGCCCTTAGGCATGGAAATGATGGAGGGCTAAGATGGCATCATAACCCACAGGTCCTAGGAATTAGGTGGCATTGGGATCTAGGTGAATCTATTGAGGGAAAGATTGATCGGAGGATTGTTTGGGATCTAGATATCGAGGATCACAGGGGCTTCAGTTAATGAACCTTTGACATAACACATGCATTCATGGCATATTAATCAATACCCTAACTTTGACTACATATTGGAAAATACCTCTAAAAATCCCTTTATTTAACCCCTTACCAATACAAACCTGATACACATTCCTAGTTTAAAAGACCCCTACATTCACTACATATTGTCGATATCCATTTTTTTCATTAACATTTTCAATACCCCTCTATAATTTTTCACTGACTTTGAACTCCATTTTTTTATACGCAACATATAAAAACCTTTTACCCCCTAGTATATGCTCAATATATTATGCCATATTTTCCTCAATATATATCCCCAAATATAAAAGCCCTGTGCGAAGGATCCATTCAGGATCATTTAACATGGAGACATGTAATAACACACTGGTTTGTATGGGATCCTAGTATCATTATAGAAATGATTTTGTTGTGGATAGAAGTGGATTGCTTGAGGGAAAACAATATTTGGGCAAGAGGATTTGTAATATTCCATTTTCTTGATATGGTCAAAATGGACGATTTAACATGGAGGCATGTATTAACAAACTGGTTTGTATGAGATCCTGGTATCATTATACAAATGCTTTTTTTGTGGATAGAAGTGGATTGCTTGAGAGAAAGCAATATTTGGGCAAGAGGATTTGTAATATTCCCTTGTCTTGATATGGTCAAAACGGACGGAATCTACCCATGGTATTTGCCTTCGTTTTTGGAGGGAAAATAATAAAATAAGGTTTCTAGAGATTCCATCAAGCATATTAAAGGGGATAGGAGCTAGAAATTTGGAGCATCTTGAATTTGTATATATTATTGTGTTTTCTTGAGAACTTGGCGTGATCTTTGTTGGGTGGATCCATCCAAGATTCACAAGAGTGCTTCAATATTTTACCTAAATCATTTGATAAATAGTTGTACTTGTCATTGGCAAAGGCTTCAATTTTACTTGTATAGACATGTAACATATATTTATTTATTTATTATTATTATAATATTTTTTTCCAATTATTAATATAAACAAGTTGCTACACATCTCAGTTTTTTTTGAATTGGTTATTAAATAAACACATGTTCAAGAGAATTGATTTCCTACTGGATAAACTTAAACATTCTATCATACCAACAAAATAACATCCTTCTATTAATGAAAATCACCACCAATTAACTTCAAAAAAATATACGCCATCAACGTCTCTAGACCGTCCATATTATATTTTTTTCTCAAAACCTTTCTGCGACCCCACTTTGAAATACATACGCCTCTCAGCGGAATTAATCCATAAATAAAGATATCAATGCTTATGAAAAGATCCATTTTCAACCTCTAGCGCAAAGCAGACAAGAATTTGCACCTACCGCAAAATTTTGTTGGTGTACATGCACTTAGACTAGCTGTGTTGGTGTACATGCACGTACATGCACTTAGACCAGCTGTGTTGGTTTACATGCACCTAGATTAGCTCCAGTTAACTTATTGCTTGCATGTGGCACATGTACACATTAGCTTTAGTTAGCTGTAGTTATTGCATGTACAACTAAGCTTTAGTTAGCTTTAGTTGCATGTGGCACATGTACACATTAACATAAGATAAAGCACACTTAGCTTTAGTTAGCTTTAGTTATTGCATGTATAAGTAAGCTTAACTTAGTTGCTTTTATGTATTTATTCTAAAACTAATATTGTAGAATCAATTTTCATTCTTTTTTCAATTCTTGCTAGCTTTCTTCCTTCTCTTGCAAGCTTGTTTATTGTTTTGCAGATCTAGATCTGTGTATCTCAAAAATCTTACATGGTATCAGAGCATTAGGATTTGTAATCAGTGCACAAGCAATTTTATTTGCAGGTTCAGAAGATTGAAGCAACAACAAAGAATGGAGCCTAAATTGGAGTTTCCACAATCAACAATTCTCACTCCATATAATTATTTTGAATGGAAGCCAAAGATTCAACTTCATCTCAGAAGTAGAGGCTTATTTCGAATAACCATGGAAATGGAAGTTGAACCAACATCGGCAATGGAGAAAAAAGGATATTTCAATCGCATGGACGAGGCCTTCGGCATCCTATGTTTATCTATTTCTCCAGAACTGCTATTTCATGTTGAATCATGTTCAACTCCAAATGAAGTATGGAAAATTTTGGAAGGATTGTTTGGAAAACAGGATGAAATGCAAGGTCACATTCTCGAAAATGAGTTAAACTCATTAGATCCGAGAAACTTTGAGAGCATTCAATATTTTTTCACAAGGTATAAAGCCTTGTTGGTTCAGCTGAAAGGATGCGGGATCGACAAATCCAAGCAAGAAAATCAGTTGATTCTTTCCATTTTATCAAAACTTGGTCCAGAGTATGTAGTATTCGTCTCTACATTCCACACAGTCAGATCTGCAATTGGTGCAACTTGGAAGATGCCCTCAGTGGATTCTTTTATTCAGTCTTTGATGCATGAGCAAGATAAGCTCATCAAAATGGGCACACTTAAAAATTCCAAAGCGCATGCACTCACTGTGCATGCAAAAGGAAAGGCAAATTCCAAAGACCATTCGAAAGGAAAAGGGAAGAAGGATCCTGATCCAAGAAAGGGAGGACATCCCAAACCCCCTGATGGATCATCTGACTCAAAGGAAAGGAAAGGAACGAAAGGGAAATCAATGTGCAATTATTGCCACCGTGGTTTTCATCCTGAATCTGCATGCATGAAGAAGACTATAGATCTTATTGCGCAGACACTCCAACAACACAATCTTGGAGACCACATTCCTGAGAATGCTAAGAAGAAGTCTGGAGAAAAAGCACCAGATCAAAGAGGTAACGGGAATGCTTTGATTTCTCTTCATTCTGCACCACAAGAATGGATCATCGATTCTGGAGCTTCACATCATATGGCTTCTTCAAAGGAATCCTTTTCTTCTCTACATGCATAATCAGGTCCTCCCATTTTCATGGGGGATAATTCTGCAGTTGCAGCAACTGGACAAGGAAGAGTGTAATTCGAAGATGGAAGTTTTGAAAATGTCTTGCATATTCCAAGGCTTTCTGTGAATCTTCTCTCAGTGTATCAGATGATACACACAGGCAGCGGAAGGAAAGTGGAATTTACCCCAGATTCTGTGAGCATTTATGACATGCAAACCAATTTGAAGATTGCATCTGGCAAGGTAAATGATCAATCTCGTCTCTATACATTTTCTGATTTTGTTCCTCAATCAGATTCTATTTTGCTACTTACGCATGCAAATGAAGAAAGTAGGATTTGGCATGAGAGATTTGGGCACTTGAATTTCAGATATATGCAACAGCTTAGTAAGCAAGGGATGGTCAAAGGATTACCAACCATTGAATTTTCAGATGGTGATTGTAATGGATGTGCTCTTGGAAAGCATCCATAAGAAAAAATCGAGAAGGGGCATGCATGGAGAGCCTCTTCACCTTTGGAACTTGTGCACAGTGATCTCATGGGTCCATTTCCGATGCTTTCAATGAGCAAAGAAAGTTATGTGTTGTCATTTATAGATGATTACACTAGATTCACTTGGGTTTACTTCTTGAAACTCAAGTCTGAAGTTACTCAACACCTAAATATTTTCAAAGCGCATGCGGAAAATTAGTCTGGAAAACGCATCAAGATACTCCGCACAGATAATGGGACGGAATATGTCAACAAAGATATCAAGAATCTTTGTGATGAAGCATGCATACAGTTGCAGCATACAGTTCCTTACACTCCACAGCAAAATGGCGTGGCTGAAAGGAAAAATCGATCTTTGAAAGAGATGGCTAATTGCATGTTGCATGCAAGATCTCTTCCGTCGAAATTGTGGGCCGAAGCTATTAATTGTGCCTCATACATGCAGAATAGATCTCCTCATAAATCTGTTACTGGAAAAACACCTTTTGAGGCTTGGACTGGCATGCAACCTGAAGTTAGTCATTTCTGCATTTTTGGATCTCGAGTATGGGCCCACATTCCTCCAGAGAAGAGAAAGGCTTTGGAGCCTCAAAGCAAAGCATGTTTGTTGGATATTCTGATGAAGTCAAAGGGTATAGATTGATTGATATCCACATTGAAGAGCTCTTTATTGAAAGGAGTGTAAAGTTCAACGAAGATATTTCGCATGCACCAGTAGATGAACTTGTTACCAAGTTTCCATTTCCACTCATTGATGAGTATGCAGATGAAACTTCAGACTAGCATTATGATGATGATGAGTCTCTTCCTGTGACCCCTGTTAGACCATCATTTGTTGAACATCGAGATCATACTTCTGCACATAGTTCGGAAGATTCTCGACTATCTTCAACACAAAAATGGCGTAGCATGAGTGATATTCTTGATGATCCTGCCTCTATCCCTCTGTTTGAGGAAGATCCACAAGCACTCTTAGCTATGGAGCCATCCATGCCCATGCATGCTTATATGATGCATGGATCTGATCCACAAGCTTATGCAGAAGCAAATGGGCATCCTGAATGGGAAGCCGCCATGGATGAGGAATATAACTCTCTCATTGAGAACCAGACTTGGGATTTGCTTCCGCTACCTTCAAATCGCAAACTTGTGAGATGCAAGTGGGTTTACTGGACCAAGAAAGCATCAAATGGCCAAGTTAGTCGATATAAGGCATGATTGGTAGCAAAAGGTTTTCAGCAAGTACATGGTGTTGACTATGATGAGACTTTTGCTCCAGTGGCAAAAATGGATTCCATTCGGCTAGCTCTCTCCATTGCAGCAGCAAGAGGATGGGAGGTGCATCATATGGATGTGAAGAATTCCTTTCTTCATGGTGATCTCGAGGAGGAAATCTACATGGAGCAGCCACCGGGATACATGCAGAATTCATCTCTATGCAAACTAAAGAAGTCTCTCTATGGCCTCAAGCAGGCACCTAGAGCATGGTATGCGAAGATGGATTCTTATTTGTTATCTCAAAATTTTGTACGCTGCAAATCTGATTCCAATGTTTATTTTCTGAAGAAAATTGACTCCTTGTTGATCATAGTACTCTACGTAGATGATCTTTTGATAACAGGTAGTTCAACTTCTGTCATTACTAACATCAAAACTGCATTGCATAAGCGGTTTTCTATGACCGACATGGGCTTGCTAAATTTCTTCCTTGGACTAGAGATCCATCAGCGTGCTTCTGGCATTACCATTTCTCAACCAAAATATGCCAGAGATCTTTTGGCACGATTTCACATGAGTGACTGCAAGCCAGCAGCCACACCTTTCTTATCAGGGATAAAGCTTGAGAATGGCAAAGACACACCATTGGTTGATTGCACATTGTATCACTAGCTTGTGGGAAGTCTTCTTTATCTCACTCACTCCCGTCCTGATCTCTCCTATGCTGTCGGAGCAGTTTCCAGATACATGCAGGAGCCACATGAGTTACACTAGAACACTGCAAAGCGCATCCTTCGATATGTCCAGGGGACAATCACCTATGGGATTCATTATGCAGGCAATTGTTCTTTGAATCTCATCGGGTTCATAGATTCAGACTAGGCTGGCGACACCATTGATCGCAAGTCTACTTTCGGTTATGTACTTAGTTTGGGATCCGGCCCAATTTGTTGGTCAAGTAAGGAGCAGGCTGCCATTGCTTTATCATCAGCAGAGGCCAAGTATAGAGGAGCAGTCAATGCCACTATTCAGGCAATTTGGCTACAACATTTCCTATCTGAGCTTGGGATTAGTGTCCATTCCCCAACTGTCATCTAGTGCGATAATCAAAGTACACTAAAGTTTTGCAGAGATCCAGTGCAGCGGCAGCGTACCAAACACATCGAGATCCACATGCACTTCATTAGAGAACTCATTCATGATTGGATCATCGATCTTCAGTACTGTCCTAGTTCCGAGCAGATTGCTGACATCTTCACCAAGACTTTCACTGAGCAGAAGTTTCGATTCCTGCGATATCCTCTCAGGGTGAAGGACACGACTGCCTAGCAGTTGTCTTTTCTCTACTTTTGCATTATATTTTGAGGGGGGGTTTTCTTCCCACTGGGTTTTCCCTCTTTCCTACTTTTTTATGCATTGTATATGGGTACCTAAAATGGCCGTGTTGCCGGGACTCATTCATTTTGCATCACACTCACCTAAGTTATGCTTAAGGGGGGGTGTTGGTGTACATGCACTTAGACTAGCTGTGTTGGTGTACATGTACTTAAACTAGTTGTGTTGGTGTACATGCACCTAGATTAGCTCCAGTTAACTTATTGCTTGCATGTGGCACATGTACACATTCACATAAGATAAAGCACACTTAGCTTTAGTTAGCTTTAGTTATTGCATGTACAACTAAGCTTAACTTAGTTGCTTTTATGTATTTATTCTAAAACTAATATTGTAGAATCAATTTTCATTCTTTTCTCAATTCTTTCTCACTTCCTTCCTTCTCTTGCAAGCTTGTTTATTGTTTTGCAGATCTAGATCTGTGTATCTCAAAAATCTTACAAAACGTAACATGCTCATGTAGATTCCACTAAATGCGATCTTTTTATCCATGTAGGTAGGTAAGACTTTTTAATTTTTTTTTATTTTAAATGAAATTACCAAACGGAAAAATGCCCCTTTTTCTAAATAGACTTGAAAAATAAATTCAATGTCTTGTTTTTAAGAAATCTTTATCTATTTTGAAAATAACTATCAACGAAGGCCTTTTAAAAATTAGATGGACCATTTTAAAACAACACCATCGCCCTTTGTTCTTCCAACGTATTCAAAATTTAACCCATTAAAAAAAATAACATGTGTAAATACCTTTGTTCTGAACTTTTTAAAATGAATTTGTGGCTTAACACATGCGTAAATGCCTTTGTTGCGAATTTTTTCAAACGTTTTTTTTGCCTAATACATGCGTAAATACCTTTGCTTTGGAATTTTCGTGGTTGTTGTTTTTTTTTTTTTTTTTTTTTTTTTTTTTTTTAATTTAGGGTTAATGCACCTTTCCATATAGAGAGGCTTACATTAGTGTTCAGGAGGCCGTGTTAGTGTTCAAGAAAACACTAGTGCTTGAAGTGTCCACCATATAACGCGGTTGCTACTATTGCTGGGGTGCGTTAGTCTGTTTTTGTTATCACTTCGCAGTGGGTTCACGCTTGGGGTCTTCTTGGTTGATGGATTTTGGTTTCTTGGAAACCACTGACGTGATTATTCTCTTTCCCAAGCTCTTATTTTCTGTGCTTTCAAATTCTACTTTCATGGAGTCTTATGGTACATTACGCTCTAATATCATGACAAATATTATAGAGGCATAAAACAAACAAGCACTACTACATATAAGAGGGTTTTAAGACAATATTTAAGACAATTTACTTTCAAGAGACAATAGCTATGATTAAAGACATATTGTCTCTATAGAGATAGTATGTCTTAAATCCCAATTGTTGTCTTTATAGAGACAATGTCTTTAATCTCAGTTATTGTCTCTCTAGAGACAATAAAAAAATCTCTTTACAAAATATAGAATATGAATCTTTTTGTTTCTTGAATGATTAATTCAAGTTAGAGCACGATGGAATTGAACAACCAACCTCCTTGCTTGCAAAGCAGTTGCTCTTCCATTAAGCTAGCACCCTCTAAATAAATGTGTTGAATGAATTCTCCATGTTACAAGCCTCTTGGGCAATCATAATTAATATGGGCTACTTCATTACATAACTAACGATAAAAACTAAATTTACCCATAATTACATTATTTTCATAATTGCTGTCATTAGTTCAACATAACTATACTAATGCCTCAACTAGAGTGTGTCTATTAAGGGTTGCTATCTTTAGGTAATCCCTCTTCAAATATTTATCTCAAAAGGATTCCACTTAGCTCCACAGTTGTATATGGTTGCAACAATTGTCTTGGGTTACCTTCTAAAGTTGCTTGAGTTCAAAGACAGATCCAAGATATTCTAGTACCTAACGGTGGGCAACTGCTTAATGACCACTTTACACATGATTCAATGATTATCAGAACTCAATAGAACTTAGGTACCATGTAGTGCGTAGACATGTTCCTAGCTCAAGTTGTATATGGTTGTAGCAATTGTCTTGGGTTACCTTCTAAATTTGCTTAAGTTCAAAGAACTTAGGTACCATGTAGTGCATAGACATGTTCCTAGCTCCAGAGTTGTATATGTTTCCAGCAATTGTCTGTGGTTACCTTCTAAAGTTGCTTGAGTTCAAAGATAGATCCAAGGTATTCTAGTACTTGATGGTAGGCAACTGCTTGATGACCACTTTACAGATGATTCGATGATTCAATGATCACTTCAGAACTCAACATAATTTAGGTACCATGTAGTGCCTAGACATGTTTTTCCGAAGCCATAGAGTAGTGAATAGTTAAAAAAGAGACAATGGCAGAAAATATTCATGAATGGCTCAATAAAATATTCAAGGTTATATTTCCAGGAGAGGAAGGCAGCTACTCAGGCGTCCTTTATGGCATGTACATTCCAGAAAAACACATATAAAATTGGGTTCTAAACAAATTTAAAAGAAATCTTGGAAAATGGTGGTTGTGAGATATTCCATTCCTAGGAAGGATTGACATGGCAAACAAAATTCCGGTAGCAAGACATGCACATTACTCATACCTTTTTCAAATGCCTAAGGAAAACATAAAGGTAAGAGATTTCTACCCTTAGTGCATTGGGATATTTGGTTCCTTCCACAGGAAGAGAATCATCTTGGATGGGTTATTATAAAATGCTAATGAGAAATTCTAGAAACTAGATAGCCCATGAGAAGAGCCATCCTTATACCTTCAGGTCAAACTTAACTGAATATTTCTCCTTATATCTTCAGCTTAAATTTAACTTAATATTTCTAAATTTGACAAAAAATCCATCAAATTCCAAAATATTCCCAAAATTTTCAATCGAGCTAAGTTTGATAGTAAGAACTATGAGTGACAACACCCGTCATCAAGAGCTATAAGTGACAACACACCTTCATAAATTCTATTTGACCATAATAATCAAACTAATTCTCGCATCATTAAAAGGACATTTTCGATCCAATATAGTTGGATTCTTTGGTATCATATATTTGTTGAAATCCTAAGCAAGATTTATACTGAAACTCGGACAATTTGAGAAACTTCTTGTTAAGTTAAAGGTTGATGGGCAATGACTAAGAATAAGGATCTTATCTCTATAATCTTAATCATTTACCACAATGTTTCAAGGGGACTATTAATAGCTCTAGTCCACCAGGAATAGCTGACATAGTTAACCGTTTAATGAATTGGAGGGTTACTTTTGTAGGAGCAGTCCCAAAATAAACACTATGAAGAATATGACAATTTTGAGCAAACGTTTGTGGTATAGCATAATATTTGTCTACTAATGTCACAAAAAAAAGGAAACCAAAGACAAGGTGACACCTTACATGAAGATTCAAAATTAGCCATTTTTAGTTCAAATAAAGCAAGGCAAGTGTATTTATTTTGAAATAAGTGCACCACATTTTAAAAATTGTTCCAGGAAAACTAATTTTTATTTAATCGAGGAATAATTATTAAAATCAAGAAAAAGATATCAATAGTGGAGAAGTTATAGACCAAAAATACATCTTAGCTCTCAAGGCATAGAAAGTTGCATAAGGCAATGATATACTTACTAATTTATATGATTAAAAATAAATACAAATTCTAACAATGAAAAATAAAAATATTAATTAAAATATATATAATGATCTAAGAATATATTTTATATTTTTAGTAAAGTCTTAGACGATTTGCAACTCAAATTTGGAATTAGAGTTTTATTGCCTTAAAAATATGCTTCAGAATTTTCTTAAATATATTTGAAAATATACTAGATAATTGGAATTGCTTCAAATAAGTAGAATAATTTGATGTTTTGTTTGAAATTTCTTCAAGTTACAAATATCAAGAAAAATAAATGAGCCAAGGAAAGCAACTTACTCACATGTCCGATCTGTAAGTAGTCGCTGAACATTGTGTGCTTATATTTGAATAATTATTTAATGTTTGAAGTAAATGTGTAACCTGTAAGCTTAGACTTCTTCTTCCTCATATGGTTGGAAACATAATTAAGTTGGTGATGTTATATAAAATTTCAACTCGCTATAAATTTTTAATTTGGTTGATTTTCTAAGTCGTAGCATATTGTAACAAGCCATAATAGTGCAAGAAACGTAACATCAAATTGACCTTTTTTAAGATGCAGAGAAACAAGCTAGATTTCCCTTCTGCCAAATTTAAGGCAAGAGAATGTTCATCCCTGAAGAGAGAAACCTGAGCCAAGTTTGATGACCACCATATATCTTCAGGTTCTACGAGATACTTCCTCAACAAACCAGCCCAACCATAACCTAAAATCTGGGGTGATAGAAATGTCATATTAGTGATGTTTTAAACAAATTGATCTTTCATTGCAGAAACAAGGGAGGCTCTATATTCTGTATTGAATAAAATGATATCCAAGTCATAAAGATGAAGATGATAAAGCCTCTATTTTTATAAATCACTTAAAATTGTGATAAAATGATGAACCAAACTTGTTGGTTCATTTTCAGGACAATAGAATGATGAACCACACTCACTGGTTGGAAACTTGGGCATAAATAATTCAATGTAATGGATTAATGGAATGGATCCTGAAAAAATGGATCAAAACATTTCAAGTCACAAAAACCTAAACTCAGGATATGTATTGTTTTACCTACATAGTGAGCACGATGATGAGAGATGTGATGAAGCTAAGATTCTCCTTGTAATAAGCTTTCATGACATTGATTACCCCAACTGAATATGAATCTCCATCACCATAGGAGACACCAGAGTTAGCAAGGATGGTTATGAGCACATGTCCTTTCATGTTGAAGGGCCCTGGATTCATACTCCACTCCCAATCGAAAAAAGCTACTTGCATTTTCTTAGTTGGGAGAGTTGCTGCAATGAATCTCCCAATGGGGAGCACTGATATCTGAAATAAAATGCCAAATATGGTGAGGGGTTACATTTTTTAGACAAAAAACGTATTCACAAACATGATCAATACACATGACACTAATCCCAAAATACACACACGAAAGGTAAATATTGTCAGAGATGGATCATCTATCACTGGAATCGCGCAACACTAAAGAAGGGAATTGTTGCAATTGAAGCTGCTTGCATAGTAATAATCAATGGTTAGTGCAAACTACATATAAGGTTGTTTGGATGAAGATTTAAACTATGCACATAAATGGAATTAGACACCACTAGTTATCCTGAGGCCGTATATAATTCAAAAACCATTGTTGCTTGCAATGAAGGTGATTTAATGCTACAAAAACAATAGGCATCATTCCCACTCTTACCACTTACTCTGCACTCATACCTCAGCTCCAAAAGGAAAATATTTGTGTTGACTGCAATGTTGAATAGGCCTCTGAGCTATTTAACAATGTAGGGCAACCATGGAGGAGTTTTAAGTATTAGTGACTCTGGAAACCATGATCTCCCAAGGAATGGAGGTTACCAAGGAGATTGATGTGATGATGACTCTATCAGAAGGGACATAATGCATGTAGAATGTTCCCAAACATAAGAATGGACAATGGAAGTAAGCTGATAAGAACGATCAAGATTACCGCAATCAAGTCTAACACTAAGTAATGTGGGCATGTCATATAATTATTTGAATCAGTATGTGTAACATATCCCACGCTTATTTAACATTTTCTTTAAGAATAATGTGGTTGTGCATTAATGAAAAATAAAATCTGTACGATTGCACCTTATCTTAGAAGAAAATGAGGGGATCAAAGATTGAAGGTAGTAATTTTTTTTTACAGATAATTAGGTAACAGATTTGGGCCAAATCTCTATCTCGTCGTTAGGAGTCCTATTCCATGTAATCCCCTATTGCAATAGAAAATACAAGCTTAATTACAGGTGATCTTATGTTCTCATCTCTCATTTTATGCTTAAAATGGATGTAAGTTTATTTGATTAGTAAACATCGACATTTGCAAATGGGTGGCCACAAGTTCAATGCATCCCTAGTTGACACAAGAAGCCTTAACCAGAGGATATGGTTAAATGTATGTAGAATAATGAATCCATTTAAATTAGTATTGAAATCTAAGAAGATCACTCATATTGTCATATGTCTATGACATGGATGGAATGATGAATCTGTCCAAAGATGATAGTTGGTGAGAATTGGATTCAGTTGCAAAATTCGAAAGAGAACCCTGAAGGCCTAAACTCTTCTTGATGGCATAACATGGGAAGGGTTAAATATCCCAAGGGACTGAGTTTACAAAGAAGGAAATTGCCCAAGTGTTGTGGATGATTGTGAAATTGGGACATGACTAATATTACTAGAAAAGTACACTGAGGACAATGTTATTCTAAGGGGACATGAATATAATAACAGAAACTTGAAGATGATGCATGCATTAATGCTCCAAGTGTAGAAGGATGAACTAGTGCCCATTCACAAGATGGCCAGATACCGAGCATGTAACAAAGTAAGGATGATAAAGCCAAAATAACAAATGTGGTAAGTAAGTTGTAGCACTGGTGCATACCTAAGCCATGTTGGATGATCACCACATATCTGCACGTTCTACAAGATACTTCCTCAACAAACCAGCCCAACCATAACTTAAAATCTGGGGTGACAGAAATGTCATATTAGTGATGTTTTAAACAAATTGATCTTTCAATGCAGAAACAAGGGAGAATTTATATTATTTATTGAATAAAATGATATCCAAGTCATAAAGATGAAGATGATAAAGCCTATATTTTTATAAATCGCTTAACAATGTAATAAAATGATGAACCAAGCTTGTTGGTTCATTTCAAGACAATAGAACGATGAACCACACTCACTGGTTGGAAACGTGGGCATAAATAATTCAATTTAATAGATTAATGGAATGGATCCTGAAAAAATGGATCAAAACTTTTCAAGTCACAAAAACCTAAACTCAATATATGTATTGTTTTACCTACGTAGTGAGCACGATGATGAGAGCTATGATGAAGCTAAGATTCTGCTTGTAATAAGCTTTCATGACATTGATTAACCCAACTAAATATGCATCTCCACCACCATAAGGGACACCAGAGTTAGCAAGGATGGTTATGCACACATACCCTTTCATTTTGAAGGGCCCTGGATTCATACTCCACTCCCAATTGAAAAATGTTACCTGCATTTTCTTAGTTGGGAGAGTGGCTGCAATGAATCTCGCAATGGGGAGCACTGATGTCTGAGATAAAATGACAGATATGGTGATGAGTTACATTTTTTTAGCCAAAAAATGTATTCACAAACATGATCAATACACATGACACTAATCCCAAAATACACACACGAAATGTGAATATTGTCAGAGACGGATCATCTATCATAGGAACCGTGCAACACTAAAGAAGGGAATTGTTGCAATTGAAGCTGCTTGCATAGTAATATTTAATGGTTAGTGCAAACTGCATATAAGGTTGTTTGGATGAAGATTTAAACTATGCACATAAATGGAATTAGACACCACTATTTATCATGAGGCCATATATAATTCAAAAACCATTGTAGCTTGCAATGAAGGTTATTTAATGCTACGGAAATAATAGGTATCATTCCCACTCTTACCACTTACTCTGCACTCATACTTCGGCTCCACAAGGAAAACATTTGTGTTGACTGCAATGTTGAATAGGCCTCTCAGCTATTTAACAAAGTAGGGAAACCATGGAGGAGTTTTAAGAATTAGTGACTTTGGCAACCATGATCTCTCAAGGAATGGAGGTTACCAAGGAGATTGATGTGATGATGACTCTATTAGAAGGGACATAATGCATGTATAATGTTCCCAAACATAAGAATGGACAATGGAAGTAAGCCGATAAGAATGATCAATATTACCACAATCAAGTCTAACACTAAGTAATGTGAGCATGTCATATAATTATTTGAATTGGTATGTGTAAAATTTCCCACACTTATTTAACATTTTCTTTAAGAATAATGTTGTTGTGCATTAATGAAAAATAAAATCTGTAAGATTGCACCTTATCTTAGAAGAAAACGAGGGGATCAGAGATTGAAAGTAGTGAACTTGTTTCACATATAATTAGGTATTCGATTTGGGCCAAATCTCTATCTTGTCGTCAGGAGTCCTATTCCATGTAATCCCCTATTGCAATAGAAAATAAAAGCTTAATTACATGGTGATCTTATGTTCTCGTCTCTCATTTTATGCTTGAAAGGGATGTAAGTTTATTTGATTAGTAAACGTCGACATTTGCAAATGGGTGGCCACAGGTTCAATGCATCCCTAGTTGAAACAACAAGCCTTAACCAAAGGATATGGTTAAATGTATGTAGAATAATGAATCCACTTAAATTAATATTGAAATCTAAGAAGATCACTCACAGTGTCATATGTCTATGACATGGATGGAATGATGAATTTGTCTAGAGATGAAAGTTGATGAGAATTGGCTTCAGTTGCAAAATTTGGAAGAGAACCCTGAAGGCCTAAACACTTCTTGATGGCATAAGATGGGAAGGGTTAAATATCCCAAGGGACCGAGTTTACAAAGAAGGGAATTGCCCAAGTGTTGTGGATGATTGTGAAATTGGGACATGATTGATATTACTAGAAAAGTACACTGAGGACAATGTTATTCTAAGGGGACATGAATATAATAACAGAACCTTGAAGATGATGCATACATTAATGCTTCAAGTTTACAAGGATGAACTAGTGCCCATTCACAAGATGGCCAGATACCGAGCATGCAACAAAGTAAGGATGGTAAAGCCAAAATATCAAATGTGGTAAGTAAGTTGCAGCACTTGCAGCACTGGTTCATACAAACTCTTGGGAAGAGGGGACTCAATCATCCAACCGTCGAGGTAGTCATTTCATGCTTGAACTAAGATTGTGTATGTTAGAGAACCAAAATATGGCCTGGTTGGAGAACCTTGAGACACTACATCCGAAGCCAAGACTACGTCAGAGCTGACAAATGTTGGGTTGGTTGTTGTTATGGTTGTTCCTATTTGCAATTCTCTCATTCTAATCTATACTACTTTGAATATTAACACAAATTTATGGCAAGTCTAAATTGAGAAAGAGTGGCTATCACAAAAATGTGTAAACCATAAAGAAGGGTTATTTGCAAATGTTGAGAGCCAAGGGAAATTTAGTTACAGTTGGAAATATGTAGTTCCCAATATTGGAAATTCCTTGGCCAGTCTGCAATGGAGCATTGGAGATAAGCAGATAGCCCAAGGGCCCAATTTATTGTGTTGGATTGCTATGAATGGAAAATACTACAATATGAATTCCTTGCCTGCAATTTCTGGAAAATAAACAGAGTGAGAAATACCAGAGCCATAGCCAACAAATTGCCCTTGTTGTTTCATTTCCTAACACATAAATGGCACCTACACAAGGTGGTGTCTATGGTTGGGAGGAAAACCACTCCTATGAAATTAGAATATCCACTTAATAGATAAATAATTTGGTTATCACTGTTCATATTCAGATAACTAATGTATGTGGAACTGCTATGTTTAAAAAATATGTGCTTATTTGGGAAATATAAGCCCAAAATTTGACATAAATTCATAATTATGATCCAGTATGTTTGAAAGATGTTTACTTGAAAGTTTTAAGGCATATATAGTTGCCTATGTGGAATGTAGAGGGCTCAATTCTGCCCCTTCTATGAAAGGCAAGCGTCATCTATGCTCAGTGTATGCATAATTGCTTTGTGAGCACCAAAAAGATCCCAAACCAATGGAGAATTGTAATACTCTCCATGGAAAAATATTTCCTGAGTATGTTGTGCCTGTCCATGGTTCTCCTGTATCACAATCCAGTAGTTAATACTCAATGTAATAAACAGATTATAAGAACTACTCAAATGGTTAACTTCATACATGGGTAAGGAATGTATTTGGCACAAGAAATCAGAAATTGCCTCAAATATTTTTATTAGATCTTTCTCTGGAAATGTTGGATGAAAGTTGTAAATGGTCGGTTGAAATTATTTTCCACAACTTGCATACTAAATATTTGAATAAAAGTGTCAAAGAAAAATTTAAAATTTTTGGAAACATTTGCTTGAAGTTTGCTTAGGAATATTACATTTAGTGATTTCACTTGATACCTTTTAATCACCAGCAAGTCCTGCTCAAGAGAGTGTTATTCCTTCCAATATCCGTGCTGCATGCATGTAGAACTCAAAGATTCATCATATATTTTCTTCAAATAAAGATTTTTCAGTTGATCTTGTACTCTTCTGAACTAGGTCTCCAATTGCCTTTCAACATTCAACTAAATCCAGTCATCGTCCATGTCAAGTTGTTATGCTTTGTCAAATACTTCCTCATAAGTTTGGGGATTATGTACTCTTGATCTCTAATTCAATCTAGCAATGACCAATTACTATTAAATATTTTTAATACATTGGCATTTGACTAAGTAAATCTTTGAATTTACTATCATAATTAGGCACACATCTTGTTAGATGTTGCTGAATTTATTTGAATTCCTGTGGAGCTATATGATGGCCCATTATGTAATGGAATGTCCATCGGATTTGGTTCTTCACCTCACTCTTGGAAAAATGTTGTATACTCTGGCTATGGTTCATGAAACAATCCAAAGCTCCAACTCTCAAAGGCACTCCACAGTTTTCCAATTGTCTATATTCATCATCTAGTAATCGAGCTCTCTAAATTGCCTTGCATACAAACCAATGTTTTGATTTGTTTAAGCACCCATGATAGACTCAAATAGAAATGGTTGAATTGGATGTAATCTTTGTTTGATTTTCATTAATTTTCTTCATGCTTTTAGAAGTTGGATGATATTATTCTTCCTATTTATTTTTCTTTCTATAAAATCTTCTTTAAATTGAAATATATCTTCCCTTTTCAGTTTATTTACAATCACTTTAATTAAACAAATTCAAATAGTTTATGTAAATATCTAGTTTAGAAAATTTAGTGACCATTGTTCTTCTTCATCTTTTATATCTCCTTCCTTTTCTTCAGTGCCGTCAGAACATTTTTTGTAGTTTTTCCATCAAAAAATGGATAATTCACTATCAGGCCTCTCCATACAACTGCCTAATGATTTATGTTCTGTGCTTCTCAGGCCTCAATCTATTTTCTTATGTAATATTCTTGAAAATTATGTTTTATGTCTACTTAAAGGACATGTATTAGGGTAATGGGTATTTTGGGTTATCACACACCATACCTTTCAATTTAGCTAGTGCTTGAGCAACTGCAACTACATCCCATTTTTTTTTACAATATGCAATACATATTTGTTTATATTAACTATTAAAGGAATCATTTTATCAAAGAAAAACATGTCCCTTTTTGGATGAGTCAAATTTCACGTGTCATTAAAATTGGTTGACAAAAATATATGTATCTACAAATAAAATGTACTTCTATAAATAAAATATCTAAGAAAATTGTGTAAATGTTGCAACATTGAGTATGGATAACTATTTATTGTGAAATGAAGTGAAATTCAAGTTCTGACCCAATTTAGAAGTTCTTATATTAAGGATTTGTGTCGACAATTCAATCATCCTTTTCTATCCTAAAATATATATTCTTCTAGACCCATCATCTCTTCACATCTGCATTATATGCTTAGCATGGTTTTGGTATTGGGTTTGCATCTGCAATAATTCTTGTGTTTATGTTGACAAATTATAGTTGGGTCTTTCTCAGCTTCTATGTGTGTAGTGATAATAGTTGCTTTCATAGTCCCATTGTATATACACATTGGATGCACTTCTCAGTCCAGCTTTGTGGTCACTTTTTGGACATATAATATTAGATCTAAGTCTCTTGTGACTATATAGATGTATATGTATATATGTATATATATATATATATATATATATATATATATATATATATATATTATATATATATATTATATAATATATATATAGCATTCAAAAGCATATTTCTATTTCCATTGCTAATTTATTTCTGCTTGATTTTACGTTGTCCCTCTAAATTTTAAATTTAGCCTCATAAATGCTAATTTGAAGGAACAAACCTTGATGATAGTGGTACACGGACAACGAAGTAATGCAAGGACATCACAATACCATGGAACTAAAGCAATGTACAATCATCTCATCTTCCATCAGGAAAGTAGCGGTGAATAGTAAAAGGAATCTTCAACTCTCTGAGTTCTTTCATTGCAATATTCAATCACCAAAGAAAATGGAAAACTATTTCAAACTCTTTTCAAATAAATACTACATTGGAAACTGATCGTTTCAAGTCCTACCAAATGCTCCTAACTCAATGTGCATTTCAAAAATGAGATCCAATGCATAATGACAAGAAATTCATTGAAAATGGAAAAATAAAAGGAATAAAACAGAGGTCCGTCAAAAACAAATATACCTCCCATGGATGAGTCTCGCCTTCAAGTTCAACCATGACAGGTGCATTCATGCTGCCATAGGAAAATGTCAAGTTGATGACCAAAATATTTAACTCTTGAACTAAGATGTAACATGGGCTTTTGGAAATAGAGCTCTCTTAATTAAGGATTAATCCTGATTGGTATTGGTTCTATAGTTCCATGCCTTACCAGAAACAAGACACGGAGAAAGAAGCACCATAGGTTTTTGGAAATAAGAAACATGAGTCCATGTCCCCTCTCCCAAAACATATATTATACATCTTAAATTCATTAGTAACATATTAATGTAGAGTTAGGAAGATAATAACCGTCCTAAATAGCCTATTGAAACATGCCTGATTTGCAGTGCTTGGGTGCCTAGTATTCTAGCACACTCATATTTCGTCATGAGCTTTGAGGTTTTCCGAGGGTTATCACTTGGTTGTTCCTGTTATACAGGTTCTTGATCAACCCCTCCAAGTGTATCAACAGGAACTTCTTCGTGTTCTTCTTCATCTGCCCCTCCCTCTTCCTACAGAAAAATTAAATTAAGAAAGCCCCAGAACCCACAACATTTTGGGCACAAATTAACCCTGAAAAATAAGGGTGGAGATTTTCGAGGTTTATTGCTTGGTTTTTCATATTCTACAGATTCTTTATCAGCCCCTCGAAGCGTATCAATAGGAAATTCTTCGTGTTCCTCTTCCTCTTCCCCTACCTCTTCTTGTAGAAAAATGAAATTAAGAAAGCTCGAGAACCCACGACAGTTTGGGCACAAATTGACCCTCACAAATAGGGGTCTCCACCAATTTTTGTTTCTAACATAAATTATGAAAAGACAAAAGGAAAATGGTTAACATAATACCCCAATATCAGGTTGGGGAGGCTTCCCTTTGTATCCGCATGCATTTTAAAACCACAAATTTATCGAACAAGGGGTGTAACAAATCAGTCTCACAATGCTAGTCACATAAACGACCTTAGGAACCTTTCACTTTTCTATGAAATAATCCCTCTAAATTAGCACACTCCAAAAACAATCAAAAAACTTTCAAACCCAAAAATACAGTCTATGATATAAAGCTTGAGAAACCCTCAAAACTTTGTAAAACCTTCTTTTGTGAAATAGTTTAATAACCCATTAAAACCCTCTCTTATGGCATGCATTCATAGTTAAATGTGAGGAGGTTTGCCATGAAGAATTAGGTGGTAAGAATCGACGGTGTGGAAGGAGAATGGGTGAGAAGAGCTCTGACTGCTCTCATACGCCCCTCTAGCCACCACATGCGAAGGAGAACATCATTCCAGCCCCATCCTAGCAGGCTCTGCCATATCACTATGGCCCAAAATGTATCCTGAGGTTTGCATGGGTTTGTCTCCTTTCCAGGTTCATTTTTGGCTTGTTCCACCGATTCTTTTCTTGGCTTATAGCACTATGTTTTATTTTCAGTTAAGGACTTTGCCAGTAATATAGTAATATATGGACAAACATTCGTAGCAAAGGAGTGTTTGCGGTTAAGAAGCATTTGTATTGCATGGTAGTATAGTTGATACAAGCAACAATGATTAGGAACTCGTGGGCGATGGAGTGATTCCTCCCCGCTTGATGAAAGGAAAACCAAAGCGAGCTCTATGAATTTCCTTGCATACAAACCAATGTTTTGATCTGTTTAAGCACCCATCATAGACTCAAAGAGAAATGGTTGAATTGGATGTAATCTTGGTTTGATTTTCATTAATTTACTTCATGCTTTTAGAAGTTGGATGATATTATTCTTCATATTTATTTATTTCTCTATAAAATATTTTTTAAATTGAAATATATCTTCCTTTTTCAATTTATTTACAGTCACTTTAATTAAAAGAAATAAAATTATTTAAATCTTTGTCTTATAAAATTTAATGACCATTTTAAATTGAAATAAATCTTCCTTTTTCAATTTATTTATAGTAACTTTAATTAAACAAATTTAAATAATTTATTTAAATCTCTGTTTTAGAAAATTTAGTGACCATTCATCTTCTTCAACTTTTATGTTTTCTTCCTTTTCTTCAGTGCTTTATGAACATTTTTTGCAAATTTTCCATCAAAAAATGGATCATTCACTATTGGGCCTCTCCGTACAACTCCCAAATGATTTATGTTTTGTGATACTCAAGCCTCAGTCTATTTTCGTATGTCATTTTCTTGAAACTATATAAATGTTATATTTTATGTCTGCTCAAGGGACATGTATTAGGCTAATGGGTGTTTGGGGTTTATCATACACTGTACTTTTTAGTTTAGCTAGTGCTTGTGTAGTTGCAGCTACATCCCAATTTTTTTTGTACAATATGAAATGCAAATCTGTTTATATTAATTATTAAATGAATCTTATTATCAAAGAAAAACATGTCTTTTTTTTATGATGTCAAATATCACCTGTCATTAAAACTGATTGACAAAAATATATGTATCTACAAATACTATGTATTTCTATAAATAAAATATCTAGGAAAACTGTGTAAATGTTGCAACGATGAGTATGGATAACTATTTATTGTGAAATGAAGTGCAATTCAAGTCTTGAACCAATTTAGAAGTTCTTATATTAAGGATTTGTGTGGACAATTCAATCATCCTTTTCTATCCTAAAATCTATATTCTTCTAGAACCATCATCTCTTGACATTTGCATTATTCACTCAGCATGGTTTTGGTATTGGGTTTACATTTGCAATACTTCTTGTGTTTCTATTGACTAATTATAGTTAGTTCTTTCTTAGCTTCTATGTGTGTAGTGATAACAATTTCTTTCTTAGTCCCATTGTATAGTCACATCAGATGCACTTTTGGGTCCATCTTTGTGGTCACTTGCTGGACATATAATATTAGATCTATGTATCTCGTGATATATATATATATATAGATATATATATAGCATTCAAAAACACAATGCTATTTCCATTGCTAATTTATATATGCCTGTAAATGTGATTTTACATTGTTGATCTGAATTTTAAATTTGGCCTCATAAATGCTAATTTGAAGGAAACAAACCTTGACGATAGTGGTGGATGGCCAAGGAAGGCATCCAGGCCCCAGGGACATCACAATACCATAGAACTAAAGCAATGTACAGTCATCTCATTTTCCATCAAGCAAGTAGTAATGAATAGTAAAAGGAATCTTTCACTCTCTAATTTCTTTCATTGCAATCTTCAATCACCAAAGAAAATGGAAAATTATTTCAAACTCTTTTCAAATAACTATTACATTGGAAAGCTAACAAAAGATAAAGATAAATGATCATTTCAAGTCCTACCAAATTCTCCTAACTCAATGTGCATTTAAAAAATGATATCCAATGCATAATGGCAAGAAATTCATTCAAAATGGAAAAATAAAAGGAATAAAACAAAGGTCCGTAAAAAACAAATATACCTCCAATGGATCAGTCTCGCCTTTAAGTTCAACCATGACAGGTGCATTCATGTTGCCACAGGAAAATGTCAAGTTGGTGACCAAATTTTTTAATTCTTGAACTAAGATGTAACATGGGATATTTGGAAATAGAGCTCTCTAAATTAAGGATTAATCCTGACTAGCATTGATTCTATAGTTCCATTCCTTACTAGAAACAAGAAACAAAGAAAGAAACATCACAGGTTTCTGGAAATAAGAAACGTGAAACCATGTCCCCTCTCCCAAAACATATATTATGCATATTAAACTGATTAGTAACATATTAATGTAGAATTAGGAAGATAATAACCATCCTAAATAAACTATTGAACATGCCTGATTTGCAATGCTCGAGTGCTTAGTATTCTAGCACACTCATATTTTGTCATGAACTTTGAGGTTTTTCACGGTCTATTGCTTGGTTGTTCCTATTCTACATGTTCTTTATCAACCCCTCCAAGTGTATCAACAAGAACTTCTTCGTGTTCCTCTTCCCCTGCCCTTACCTCTTCCTGCAGAAAAAATTAAATTAAGAAAGACAGAGAACCCACAACATTTTGGGCATAAATTAACCCTAACAAATAAGGGTTTCCACCGGTTTCCATTTTGAACATAAATCATGAAAAGAAGAAAGGAAAAGGGTTAACAAAATGCCTTAATATCAGGTTGGGGAGGCTCCCTTTTATATCTGCATGCATTTCAAAACCACAAATTTATCAAACAAGGGGCTTAACGAATCAATCTCACAATGGCAGTTGCATAAACGTTCTCAAAAACTTTCACTTTTCTATGTCGTAAACCCTCTAAATTAGCACGCACCAAAAACAACCAAAAAGCCTTGAAACCCATAAATATTTTCTATTATATAAAGCTTGAGAAACCCTCAAAACCCAGTAAAACATTCTCTTGCAAAACAATTTAATAACCCGTTAAAGCCCTCTCTCATAGACGTCTAAGAAATCCTCGCTAGCCCTTGTATCAATGAATTGCTTGGTAGAAACCCTTCCCTTAAGAAAAATATATATCCTCTCAAACACTTGTGCATGCAGTGGCATCTTATCCAACATATCCTTCATCGAAATTGTTGAATTCCTCATCTTCCATGGGTTCCAAAGCATTCATCGTAGCAGAATAAAAACGACATAGCTTGCTTTGTATTGAGTATTGGACTGGATTTTATTTTATTGATATTGGTGGCAAAATTTTGAGTTTAAATTGTTATGGCCCTCATCATGGTGAAAAATAGTGAATGAATAATCTTTATGACATGGATCCCTTAAAGGAAAGCAAGGTCACTCTGGTAAAAGAAAAATTGAGGTTTTCCCAAGCCGTGAGGGTAAGCGGAGAGTTATGGAATAATTTATTTGATATGGATTACTTGAAAGGAGAACAAGGTTGTAGTTTGGAGAGAACTTCATTTTACTTTAAGAAGTAGAACAATGTCGTAGATAGGAGTGATTTCAAACTCTAAGAAGGCTTGAGCTATGTTGTTCTCTAACTAATTGATTCTCTAATATATTATTTTAAACATTAAATAAGGGGTAAGTATATTTGGTTTGGTGCCAAAGGTTAAACGAGATTGTTAGGTTTTTAATTCCAAAAAAATTCATTCATGAAGTAGATAATATTCAAAATTAAGGAATGATTTTTTATTTTCCTCATTGAGGTTCAATTTCCTCAAATGACATGTTGAACTCATATCAAATATATTATTGTAATGGCTTTGAGACTTCTTTTATTATATGGTCCTCTTACCTGCAAGCTAGAGGGTAGGTGCTCGGTTACATGGAGAAAAAAATATTTGAAATTGGGGTCTAGGGGATGTTCAAATCATAGCCTTATCCTTATAAAATTGGAAAGGTAGAAGAGTGAAGGGCAAAGTTGCGTAGCTTCAAGAAGATACTAAAACCACAAAGTATTTTCACAACTTTGCAAACCATGGAAAAAGTATTAATTCGATTTCGGAAATTTATGATCAAGATGATAAAATAATTAATCGTTCTCTAGGTTTAGATACTTTGGGAGTGACTCACTTCAAATTAGTTTATAAGAAGCCAACTATGGTGATATTGAATTTCTAAAGTTTACATATGATTTCGCTAGTTTCATAACTACAGAATATAATAATTTAATAATGGAAAGAAATTCAAGGAAGAGATGAAAGTTGTTATGGCTTCATTTGAAAAATATAAAAGTAGTGGCCAAACAATTGGATAGTAAAATTATTTATTGTCTTTATGAGATGTTGGAAGATGACATGTTATATGTAGTATGAAAATTCAAACCTCTAGAAATTTTTTAAAAGCAATAAACTTTGTTTCCTTACTTTGATTCCTAAGAAAGATAAGCCACCTTAATTTAATGAATTCAATCCTAGATCGTTATGTAAATGCATGTACAAAATAATAGTTAAGATTCTTGTTGTTAGATTTAAATATATTTTTACACCAAAGATGTTCTTTAAGGGGAAGGTCCTTAGGAATCTTTCGTCGTCTGTCTGCATCCTCTAAGATCTTGCCATAAGTTCCCACTGCATTACTGTAATATTTTAGTCATTTGTCCACACCGTTAAGGAGCCTGCCATATTTTCCCACCTGCATTACCATAATGTACCTTACAACAGGACAAGGCATTGCCAAGGCAATGAAAGCCATGGAAGGTCGAGTTATAGAGAAAATGACAAATATTAGTGCCACGTTAATAAAAACCACAAATAGTGTAGGTAATGAGCCATATAGAAAGTGCTTTTTTTTCTTCTAAAAGGTAAAAACATTGAATGTTGTATGCTCTGTGCTCTCCTATCGGGTCTCAATTTGTAATGGAGGTCATTTTTTGCTAGAGCAGCTGAGGTATTTTTATGGTGAGTTGGCTTGAAGGAAGGAACCTCCCCTACTGTGAGATAACAATGGGTAGCAACAATTTATTCAACAATGGTGACAATGAACAAGGCATGAGTAGGGTGCACCTTAGAAAAAATGAGAGGACACATTCAGGGGGTTTGGTCCATTGAATAAAGCCAAGGGTGCAACCAAAAAAGTAGCATAACACTATCACAACAAGATTTCCATTGATTTTTAATAGGAAGTGAAGGAGATTGAGGAAAGGGCTTATGAAAAGAGAAGAGGAAATTACAGCAACCAAGTGGATGAAGAAATCCTCTTTTAGGCATATGACCATGGATCTTGTACAAGGAGGGATTCTAAATTCCTCAAGCTTGTAAAGTTTTATGATTTATGAAGATATTTGCGGTCATGACTAGAGCTTAAGGGCACTCAGCATAATGAATTTTTCCTTGCTAGACTAGGACAAATGAAGTAGAAGTATGATAGTTGTATCAATGTGATTTGGCGCTCATAAGTGGTGTTGGAGAACAGAGGAGGTGAGAATAAAAGTGACATGGTAGAGGAGGATATGGTGGTAAGGTTGTGGCAGACCATAAACCACGATATTAAGCAACCAAGTATCACATTGTAATCAATATTGTCTCCAACTTGACTTAAGATGAACAACAAAGGTTATTGTAATATTTTTTATGATATTAATTATGTTATGAAAATTAGATTCATCATAGGTATTTTAAGATATTAAATTTTGAATGATAATTACAATATTATTTATGGTAAGATTTTGATGGTTAGATTGGGTTTGGGGTATGCCTTACAGTTGTTACAATTGTTTCTACTTGCTATGGTCTATTGGATCTTTTGTCCGTTGTCAAAGGCATCAGAGACATATGAAAACATGCCACGTGACATAATGAGTCTAGAGACCAATCCAAAGAAGTCAATAATACCATAATTATGTCTCCATTCCAGAACATATAATCTACCAAAATGTAACACATCATAGACAAAAACCAGATGAGTAACCATGACTTGTATAGTAATCAAGATACATGTTAGTAACCTGTTTATATTTACCTGAAAGAACAAGATGCTAGTCCCTCAATAACAAGAATGAAAAAAAGTAGTGATAAGGTGCATCCTTGTTGGAGACCTCGAGAGGCAAAAAATAATTCAGTATGAAGTCCATTAACCAATAAGACAAAGTTTACAATAGATACACAGGCCATGTTGCATTTTCAAACTTGAAATGAGATGTCAATTTTGTGTAGGACAAGCTGAAGAAAGGTCCAATCTACATAATCAAAATATTTTTGAAGTTACAACTTCATAATAATCACCTCAAGCTTCTTATATTTGATAGTATGTACAGTCTCCTATGCGATAGAAACCACATATTGAATTTTTCTTTGACATGATTATCCCCTGATGTTTAAGGACATGATTATCATGGTAACAACTCATAATTAAGAAAATAATATCTAATGGACCGAATAGGAGAGAAAGTGAAAACAAAAGATAATGTACCAGAAGATGATGGACCAAGATATAGTGTTGCATAAAGATTGTGAAGATCAGTATCAACCCCATTCGAATGATTCAAAGGCTTCAAACACTATTCCTTCCTAATGCTCACATTATGACAAGAATTGGCACTGATAGAGATCTTAGGAGAGGAGCATGATTGAATGAGCAGGGTCTCTAGATGGGTCTCAAAGTGTAGGAGGATACACTCGATATTCCTTTGAATCAGTTGAAATAGTGAAACCTATTATCTACTTCAGACTGTGATACAACCCACAGTGACTCAACCCTGTGCTCAACCTTCCACACAGTGGCTTGATGGACATACAAAGTAGCTCGGATCTGTAACATTCTATGATGTGTGACTCGAACCTTCTAAGATTACCCTTAATCAGTGTGTTAGTGTTAGTCAGTTTTGCCTATCACTAGTGATCAAATATGATTTTAACAAGTTTTTTTAGTGTTCTCAAAGTCAAATTTTATCATGTCACTAGGTTTTCAGAATAAAATTTTGTCACTCACTAGTGTGCCTAAATCTACTGTTACTCTTTCAAGAGTTCCATGTTCCAATCACTGCCATCACTGATTATGATGTGCCATCTCTGAAAAGTGTCATGGTCATCTCAATTTCAGTATCATGGTTTTCATTCAGTTCATTGTTCATCCATTAGGTCACTATGGTTTCATTCATTCAATTCTTCATCCCATTCATAAATTGACATGTGAAGGATTAGTGATTAAAAAAATGTTTCAAAAAATAGTTCTGTTTAAAAAATATGTTCTATTAATATTCAAATAATCTCAAGCTACATTCAAAGGCTCCTGAGCTACATGGTTTCCAAAGCAAAAGTGAGAAAGGCATAGTGTGGGCCACCCCACTAATATGAAAAGAAATTAACCTCAAAAGCTATAAAAGAGCATCATTGTTCATTTCTATTATTCATTTCATTGCTAAATAATCTCTCACTCATCTTTAATCACTTCCTCACTATTTTTAGGGATAAAGACATCCCAAAAATTGATTTCAAACTCTTTCGCTGCGTTTTTAAGCCACCTCGTTGCGTTTTTAAGGAGCACGCTACGCTTTTCACTCGAAACACTGCAATTTTCTATGGTTACCTCCATCGATTCATCTCAGCCTGGGACATTGTGGAGGATAAAAAAGTGGAGCAGTGTTGTGACAACCTTTGAGCTGTGGAGTTTTGTTGTATCTCATATTGTGGAGTATTGATCACCCTCTGAATATTGCTTTGGAGTATTGTTGAGATCACCTTTCAGAATATTTCTTTAGAGTATTGAAGAATATCTTGGGACAGCCAAGAAGACTCCTTAGCAGCTCCTTTAAGGGTAGCTTTGAAGATATCGTGATAAAGCCTTGAAGAAGAATGTGCAATAGTTGAGTGAAGATACTTTGAAGCATTGAAGCATTGAGGCAATGAAGATGCACTAAGATCTTGAAGTCTTGGTGTAGCATGGTATGTAGGACAATGGTGTAGTGTGGTGCAAGGATTGTCATTACTGAAGTATTGGTGTAGCATGGTGTGTTGGATAGTGGTGTAGTGTCGTGCAAGGATTGTCATTGTTGAAATCTTGGTGCAACATGGTGCGTTGGACAGTGGTGTAGTGTGGTGCAAGGATTTTCATTATTGAAGTGTTGTACATCATGGTGCATTAGGCAGTGCGACATTTTTAACAGTGGTCTAATGTAGTGAGGGATTATTGCTCATAGGAAGATTGAATCTTGGGTATGAGGTTTATTGACCTGTGAAAAGAACAGTCACTTGGAACCTGTGACGTGTGGATGAGTAAGACTTGAAGAAGACTTGTAAACATCCGTGGACACATGATGTTGTGCTGAGGTCATCATGAAGCAAACTTGGAGTATTTGATTGGGTACCATGAAGAACAGTGGTGACACCTTCTATATTAGAAGGCTGTCATTGATGATGTAGTGTGGAGACTATAGTGAAGCTGCAGATTGAGAGGACTTGTTGAAGAAGACTTTGGGAGTCGTGAAGTACAAACATAACATATATTGACAAATTAGGATTGGTGTCCTTGGATTTTATGCTCCTAAACTCAAGGTTGTTGCCTTGGATAATATAGGGTCGAAGCCCCCGAGGTTGGAGCCTCACTAAAGTTAAAGTAGGTGCTTCGCATATCCTAGGTTGGAGCCAGGGTGTCTTCATCAAGGGTTGGATCCCTACCCATATTGTACTTAATTCATTATAAATATTATATTAATAAATGAATTTATTTATATTTTTCATTTTATGTTCTAAATATAAGTGATCTAACTAGTAAAAGTAACAATTGAAAAGAAATATAGATTCACCCCCCTCTCAATATTTTCAACAAGTTCATGAAATTTCATTCAACCCAAAGCTTCCACTGCAATAAGGTATTCTCCAATAATTAATTCCTACAATATCAAACTATAACAACCTTCCCATCTAGAGAAATATAATCATATATCTCATTCAACTGATAACATTTTAGATTTCTAGCACCCATTAGATAATAATAACTTCTTTGTTAGGTCCCTATATTACTAGTGTAACCCCTTATTGTTATTAGTACAACCCCCTAATTATATTGTTGCACCCATGTAGTCCCCATATTGTTATTACTATGCCCCATAGAAGCCCACTATTTTTATTATTGTGCCCTTACATTATTATTGTTATGTCGGCTTTGATTATATTATGACCCCTTAGACTCCTATATATAGAAAGGAGGTCTTGTCATTTGTATCATCCAAGGATTATTCATTTGTGTAATGTAAAGGAGGTTGCCCCCTTGAAGAGGTTTATTTCCAAGGCGTCGATCTATATTTTCTATCTTTTTGTGAGCTGGTTTCATAACATTTGGTATGAGAGCTTTGGATTCTAGGGTTTCGCTGCTCCAAATAGGTCATCGTGGAATTTGCACTATAACTTTTTCACTACGAAGTTTCAGAAGCTAAAAAAAAAATCCATTTGAGACACAATAGTGCTGAACCTCGAGTGCGAATTTGAGATCTTTTCTTGCTATATTTTCAGAGATATGATCTAAGGAAGTTAGGGTTTTTGCAAGCTCCAAAATTTCATCTAAAACACGTCATCGTGGAATTTTCGCTATAACATTTTCACTACGAAGTTTTAGAAGCTAAAAACTAAAACCATTTGAGAAGAAATCCGTCTAAACCTCAGGTCCAAATTTTAGATATTGAATCGCTATATTTTCGGATATATGATGTGAGAAAGTTAGGTTTTTGAAGACTCCCAAATTAAATCCTAAACATCTGACCTTGGGAGGATCATCATAACTATCTCTCTGAGCATCAAATTGAAATTTCGTAAGAAATTGAAAAAAGAGGACAGACTATAATTTTCTGTGTATTTGTTTCAGGTCCTAAAGTTGAAAAAGTGACATGTGGCACTTAGTACAAGTGCTCTCTACTGAACTTGTCTATAATCAGGTCATCGTGGTAGATTTGACATAGCTCTTCGTTGCAGAATCTAATCTTGATAAGATTTGCGGGGTTCAAAAGAGCACTCAGAGGGCTACTGTAATATGCAATTTCAGAACTTAGAGATATGAAATTATAGAGTTACAGTCATTTCAATATCGAGTTCCTAAAATCAAGAAAATGCGATATGAGGAAGTTTGATGGCAAGGATCCGGCAAATTGGATACTATAGGTGGAGCAATATTTTGATCTACATGAGGTGCAACTGTTACAAAAGGTACATATTATATCTTCATATTTAGAACCGGATCAATTTTTATGCTATAAAGGGCTTTGTGCTCGTAAACCACTTGTTACGTGGTCAATTTTCACGGAGGAAATGATAGTACATTATGAGGATACAAAGAGAAACACCTTATTTAGCCAATTGATAAATCTCAAACAAAAGTGTTCAATGGAAGAGCACATTGAGGAATTTCAAAAATTGAATATAAGGGTAATTGATATTCCAGAGAAGAAAAGGATTGATGTCTTCATAAGTACTTTAAAGGATAACATTCAACATGAGGTTCGTCTTTGCGAACCTGATTCAGTGGAGAAGGTATTTAGGTGGGAAAGAAAAATTGAAAGCGAAATTATGGAAACAAGGAATCCCACCACTCATGACTATAATTATGGAATTCTTTTTTCTCCTAGCCTTCCACAACCTATAAGGTTTACACCACAACAATTTTGAAGAAAAAAGAGAAAAAGGGCTTTCTTACAATTGTGATAGCAAATGCATTAAAGGTCATAAGTGTGTTGAGAAGAAATTATTTTACATAGATTATGAAGAAGAGGAAGAAAAGGATAAGAAAAGATCAAAAGAAGAGGATATACACAAGGAACCAACCCCAAAGAAAGAAGAAATGAATCTCGCCATATCTTGTAAAGCATTAGCAAGAATTACCACTGAAACTCTCAAGATAGAAGGACATATCAAGAAGAAAAAGTTTGAAGAAGTGAAAGATCACATCAATAAAGAAGAAATGAATCCAACCATATCTTGTAATGCATTGGATGAAATTACCACTACTCAAACTATCAAGATAGAAGGACATATCAAGAAGAAAAACGTTCAAGAAGTGAAAGAACACATCGAGCATCAAGAAATGAATCCCACCATATCTTGTAAAGCATTGGAAGAAATTACCACTCATCAAACTCTCAAGATAGAAGGACATATCAAGAAGAAAAAGGTTCAAGCAGTGAAAGATCACATTGAGCATCAACAACAAGTTCTCCAACTTTTAAAGAATAATGCCATTTTGGTTCACAATTAAATGAAACAACAGGTAGATCAACATCGCAGTAAAAAATGTTTTGATATAGGTGATTGTGTATTTTTAAGGCTACATCTCAAGAAAGCTATTTATGAGAAGGAAATGTTGGCAATACTACATGCACTTAAGAAATGGCGACCTTACCCAATGGGAAGACACTTCAAGGTAAAATGGATCATGATAGCCTTAAATACTTTTTAGAACAAATATTATCTTTCGAAGAATAGAAAAAATTGGTCACAAATATGTCAGATTATGACTTTGACATCATCTACAGAAAAGGGAAGCAAAATTTTGTTGCAGATGGACATACCCAAGCCCTCTAGAGGGACATATTATCATTGTAGGGTCAACATAGAGAGCCATGGGCCTCCACTATAGCAGAGAGAATATAGGCACATCATGGGATCCTTCAACTCCACTCAATACTAGCTCGTGTTCCATTTAATTGAAGATGATGACGTGCCTGGATACACACTTGCACCACACACTTGGCAGTTGTTCTAGGGTCTAGATGATGAATATGTCTCACCATGGGAGACAAAGGGAGGGATTGCATCATTGTTCCAACCCTTACAGATGGGATACATGCTTGTTTGATCCACTTGGAGACCCATGAGGATGTTTTTGTGCCCCCACAACCACTTGGGAGCACCACAGGTCATTTTCTTGGCGAGCAAGGGGCCACCCCCTTCATCACTATTTCTTGAGCCATTCCATCCATTTTGGCACATGTTGGAATTCACTAGGCCTTCCAACGACCCTCATAGCTATTGTATTATAATTTCAACCCTCCTGATCGGCTTATTTTTCATGTTATGGAGATATTTGGTGGGCTTGTCACCAATCAGGATGTTATTTTGCACATTAGAGACACTTTTAGGGGCGTGTTAGGATAATTATACCAATTGAACTATTAGAGGTTCATATAAATATAAGTGAGATCTGATTTGTAACTCATCATCACTTGGTTTGGATCATTTTTGTTCTGGAATTTCACTATAGGTATTGAAGGACAAATTGGAGATTATTTAATAGTTTTGATGTTCGGGTTAATGTTATTCTATTTTGATCTTCTCTCTTGCAAATTTGATGGATGGTTATACTTTTTTTTCCATGTAAATTTCTCTCTTATGCGAAATTTTCATTATATAATGTATGGAATACTACATCATGATGTGTCTTGTGCTATAAATTATGCATAAATCTTGAATCACTTTGGTAGTATTGATATATTCCATGTGTTATTCTTTGGGAACGAAAAGGTGAATGTTCCTAAGGGTTGGCTTGGAAAATCCTAACCCTAAAACTCCATTATTTGACAAGTTGAAGTATAAATCCTTGTTGTAGTTGGGTAGTTGCTTCATTAGGGCATGCAAATATGCAATTAGGCTCCTTGATAGAACAAAACCCTAAATCAATCTCATTCTTGACTCCTTTCTCTCAATATAATATGCATTGGTCCTATATCCTTGGTAATCACATTAACTTAATTAAATATCATTCTTCACCTCTATTTTCCTCTTTTCTTCGTCCCCTAAAGATAAGGATATTTTCTAGGGCTTGGTGCAAAATTTAGGGAGGTGAAATTTTAGGATTTCATCGAGGAAAGTTTCTTCATTTATGTCTCCTCTCGACATCCTCCATTTTTGAATGAATTTCGTCAATGGAATTTGAAATAAACTGATTCCCTGGCTATTGCATGAAGAGGGAACCCTTGGAGCTCCTTTAACTTGGGGATTTATTAAAGGTTTGCGATTTGTAGTTCATAATTAAAAACCTTTTCTCTTAACTATAGGTGATGATTGGATGGGAATTTAGCACGATATATCTCTCAACCCTTAGCCTCTTATAGTATTTCTCTCAAGGGTTTTTTCATGGAAAGTCACCCTATATTCTCCCAAAACTCACACCTTAATTGAATCTTTCCATTGGATGAGTCATCCTTACCTCACTCTGAACACTAGTATAAACACATCAATCACAAGTGACGGATTTTGGAAGTTTTTATCTTAGGCATTCGTTATTTTTGAATATTCCTACACCTGAGATCATCCTTCCCTCAAGCCCTTCTTAGAGATCCCTTCTTTTGCTTCTAAAAAAAAAAACCTATTATCTGAGCCTCACCTTTGAATGGACATTTGAAATCATATTGTGCATCATTATTGATCTCATCATTCTAGTGATTTCCCTATATCAGGAATCCTCCTATCAGTGAAATTTTGTAAAGAGCAGGGGACATTGATTGAGGAAACAGTGGGTCCTTGTCCCATTGTTTCCACTTGATCTAGTAATAGTCCTTTGGAACCCCTCCTATGACCCCTGCTAAATTAAGTGTTAACATTTTTCAAGAACAAGTATAAATAAAATAGCTCACTTGACAAGAATAAAACTAGGCTTGTGGTAAAAGGTTTTTCATAGAAAGAAGGGTCAATTATGAGGATAATTTTTCCTCCATTGTAAAATGGGCTACCATCTAGACACTCTTTTCCTTGGCGGCTCATAATAGTTGGAAAGTCCATCAAATGGATTTAAAAAATGATTTATTGAATGCAGATCTGAAAGATAATGTTTTATGTCTCAACCAGAAGGATTTGTTGTGAAGGGTCAAGAACACAAAGTATGAAAGCTTGTAAAATCCTTGTATGACACCAAGCAAGCACCGCGAGCCTGGTATGAGAAGTTGATTGGGAATCTTCTGAAACTCAATCTCAAAAATTATGATCTTGATGATGCAACTTTGTTAAGTTGGAAAAATAGTTGTGTACCTTTTGGTGTATATAGATGATATTTTGATGATAGGGAACAATGAGAATGACATTGCATTCATAAAGAAAGAACTGACGAAAGGTTTTGAAATGACAGATTTGAACTATGTTCACTACTATCTTGGTATTGAAGTAACCCAACATCCGAAGTTTATATTCATCCCTTAGAAGAAGTAATTTGGGGATCTGTTGAACATGTTTGGCATGGTTGAGTGCAATCCTTTAACTACTCCAATGGAAGAAGATGTAAATCTCACATCCATTGAAGGAAAAGAATTTGAGGTTGCAAAAAAGTATAGACATATTGTACAAAGTCTCAACTACCTCACTACTACCAAACTATGCATTTCATTTTCTATTGGAATCCTCTCTAGGTTTATGCATAAGCCTTGTGAGGGTCATTACTTTGCTGCAAAAAGAGTTCTAAAGTATTTGCAGGGAACTCAAGAATTTGGACTCAAGTATACATACATGGGTGACTTTAGCTTGATTGGATACTCTTATAAACTCCAATAGAGATAAATAAATCGAAGTATCTACTTCAAGTTATGTTATGAGTCTTGGATCTGAAGTTGTCTCTTAGAGGTCACATAAACAATCAATTCTAGTAGATTCCAAAACTGAGGTAGAATATGTGGCAATAGTTGAAGAAACCAAGGAAATTGTGTGGCTCAAGAAAATTCTGGAATATTTGTAGGAGAAACTAGTACATTCAACTCCTCTTTTAATTGACAACAGTTCTACAATAAAGTTGGTCAAGAAATCAAAGTTCCATGATCAAACGAAGCACATCAATACAAAATACCATGTGATTCGATATCATATTGAGGCTAAAACAATCCACCTACGACATTGTTCCACAAATGAGCAGATTTTAGACATCTCCATGAAAGCACTTAGAAGGGAAAAGTTTAAGAGATTCAAAATGATTCTTGGAAACACCGAGATCCCTTTAGATAAGGAGGGTAATGTTGAAACCTATTCTTTAAGATTAGGAAAACTGATGTAAATAGAAAAAAATAAAGGAAGTTAGAAGACGAAGAGACACTGGGAGATGAAACCTAATAATCTCCCTCTCCTTGTATATGCTCATACTATATCTTAGTTAAAAAAACAATTTGATTCAAATTTACAAACCTGGCCTCACAGGAAAAACACTTAGAATAATTATATTAGGTAAATGAAAGTAGTAAGCATGTGATGGAATAAAGAAAAGCACAATACTTAGACATTTTTTTCATTTTTATGGCATGTGAAGCATCAAGGGGCTCACACAGGATAATTGAACAAGTCTAGTTTGAAGACAAGGGTAATGTGTAGCACATGGGATGAACATATCGAGGTAGCATGCAAGCATGTAGAGAGGAACCCATTAGAATGAGTTGAATTAGCTAGAGTGGTCATGGCGGTATAGCGCATGAGTCAAGTGAGTGCGAAGGAAAAAAAATAACTATTAAGACGGGTCAGGCCAAACTATCATTTGGAAAAGTATGTAATATATAACATTGACCCATTCGAAATGGAAGGATGCAACCTTCTTCAACTTGGAATGATTTCTTGTAAATGTGACAAGAGAGTTGGCCAAGGCAACAAGCATTTGACCAAGTACCATTTGGATGATAAGTGCTAATGTGATATAAAGAGTTGGAGGGGAAATGCATAAATTTATGGGTTTGGATAGTGCGCAATCACCCAATGTCTAACATGATTGGGTGGGTCATTGCAAAAGTCAAGACAGAATTTTCTTATATGACAAAGTGTAGGGTTATAAGTTATTATTAGTCAGAGGAAAAGATAAGCATGTAAACACAAGAAAAATAAATACACAAGTTTATACTTGAATAAAGATTTTCTATTCATTGATTATTCTCTCATATACATCCATTGAGCTATGACTATTATCTCTTCTTGCTTCACATTACAATGACCCAACCACATACATATAAACACAAAACTTTTTAAATTTGGAATCATTCAAACTCTACCTCTCATTTCCTTATGCAAACTAAGACTTCACACTTTAACTAAAATTTTCTAATTTCCCTTTAACTTAACTCAACATTTTTCTTTTACTTGACTCAACTTTTCTAGACAAAGAATTAACCTTCTAACTATGGCTCACTTGACTTCTAATATTAGACTCGAATTTATTTCCTTAACTTAACTCTACTTTTCATGGATTGCATGCATATGAGAGTGACTACTATTTATAAAAATCCCCCTTAATTACGACCATATGACTCAACCTTAACTTAAACATGAGTCAACTATGCATGATATGCTTGGAATAAAAAATTGACTCAATTTTTTTTTAGAATGCAATTTTTTCTTTTTCATTTCTTCCATATTCTATACCATTGAAACTGCTTTATTTTCAATTCTGATTTCTTGATGTAAGCTCCATATATCTTCACTTGCCGCTACTGCAAATTTTCTTTGACTTCTTCTATATTTGTTCTAAAAGATAATTCTAGAGCCTATCTTCTATAACTTCCTCTTGAATTTTTTATTCACTCATGGACTAATACCAAAACTCTTCATCTTCAAAATATGAAATTTTCCATTGCTTCTTCTGCTTCATATTCTTGATCTTCCTTTTTCCACATTTCTTGATAGTATAATTTGATATCTTCTTGACTCCATTGTTGAAAGATTGTTTCAATGCTTTCTTCTTCATCTTCAGAAACTCCCATGCCCTTTGCTACATCTTTTTTTCATCTTCTCTTTCAGTTATAACTGTAACTGGATTGTTGTCCTCACTACTTGCACACTCAAAATTAATGTTAAAAACATCTTGATTATTCTCTGTAGTGAGATTTTTCTTTGCTTATTTCTTCTTTGCCTCTTCAACGACATTGAGGTAATCTTCCAATGTTATGATTTTAGTGGATATTTTCATCAAAAAAACATGAATCACTTTATCCTCTTCTTAATCATCAATTGCTACTAGATCACACACTACTTCATGAGAAATTCTAACTATTGCTTCATAAATTACTGCTACAATTATAGCTTCAACCTTTAATTCTTCATAAAACATGGCACTTTTCATATTTCCACAATCAATCCTTGTTTCAAAAAAGAGACCACAAATTTCATCAACATAATTTTCGTCCACTTTGTGGTGAGATATCCGAGCATGCATGTGCTCATTAACAATTTCAACTTCACTAAATTCATCATTTGTTTTTTAATTCATCAGAGATGCACTTTCAACTCTACAAACCATTACCTCAAATGAAAAAAAGTATTTGTTATTCTCAAAATTAAATGCCTCAAACTCTTATGCAAATAGGTCATCATCAACTACAATCATATGAACTTGGTCACACATGCTATTCACGTTTTTGTTGGAAGCTTCACCATCATCAACAATGTCTATTGTTGGATTCACCAATTGACAGCTCACTTTGCAGTCACTATCCACATGTGTCTCTTCAGAGTGAGATTCACCATCATACTCACCATCCATGTTACGATGGGGTTCTCAAGCATCTATATTCTCTGATCTACTTCACGTAGAGACATTAAATTGTCACTGTAATATTTTCTGTGTCTTCTTCATCCTTATTCATGTCTACATGATGGGTTCCAATTTTATAGTCTTTATGACTATCATTCACATTTGAGTGGGATTCTCCAAGCTTTTTTTCCCTCTTAGAGTCTTACTCATTTACTCTCAGAATTTTAGTTGACGTTCTATTGATTCTTCAATAGAATGTAACATAATTTGTTGCTTTATATCACTTTCCTTTATACCAAATTCTACTTCTAGGGTCTTCCATGCTTCCTAGGAAGATGAAGTTTTTGTTACCTTGCATAAGGACTTCTCATACAATGCATGTTTTATAAGATCCAATGCTAAGTAATCACGTACTTGATCATATGGGTTATTAGACTGATACTCAACGAAATCTTTACATCAAATAAGATTTTTCATTTTGACAGTTCTGAAAGATTAAAATTTTTAGCAGTAAATTTTGGAAGTGTTACCAAATCTATCCTAATCCATTCATCCTTGAATTGTTCTACTTCATCTACTTGTATTTTAGATCCCTCGACTGTGGTGAGAATCTCTATGATCTCTTCGAAATACTTTGGCTCGTCCTTTCGATTTCTTTTCTCGGTTTGATTTAGTCTTGATTTGTGACCCATGACAGTCATATTTATTTTGTCTTTTGTTTTCTTTCCTTATTGTGTCATCCTTCTAGAAATGAACGTCTCATACACTTGATTAAATTAACTCTTCATAGATTGCATGCATATGAGATTACTTACTATTTCTATCAAGTGAAATGTTTGTTTGTTTTTTTTTTTTTGTTTTGTTTTTTTTGTTTTTTTTTTTTTATGTTTTTGTTTTTTGTTTTTTTGTTTTTTGTTTGTTTGTTTGTTTTTTTGTTGTTTTTTGTTTGTTTTTTTGTTTGTTTTTTTTGTTTTTGTTTGTTTTTGTTTGTTTTGTTTTGTTTTGTTTTGTTTTGTTTTTGTTTTTGTTTTTTTTTTTTTTTATTATCTATGACAAAGTTACGATCAATGGCAGCAAATCAAATAGGAAATTTAAGGATAGGTTTGTATGAATTGTATGCTCTTATAATTTTTAAATTACTATAGAAGACTAGAGTTCACTTAGTTGTAACATATTTGAATATTTGACAACTTTTAGGCTAGTTGGGTTGTTGATTCTATAAGATTACTTTCATTCATATCATTTTTATATTGGTTATGATAAGGCATAATTGTATGGAATGATTATCTACATACTTCAATAAGTGTTAAACTTACGAATTTTAATAATCGTGAAATATAAAAAGTGAGGTGTAGTATGGAATCACGTAGTTTCAGATTGAGAAAATCGATGAGATGAAATGAGTCACGATACACCACAAACCTATAGTGATAGACCATTCAGGTGCACTAAGTTTGTCTCCGATGTGGGTAACTATAGGGGCATGACAATGACTTTTTAGGTTAAATTAAAGTTAATGTTAGTGGTACTCTTTCAACCTCATTAATAATTTATTTCCCTAGTTTGAAATGATATCAATTACTATTATTACTTATTTAGAGGACGTCCTTCAATTCTTAGAGGAGGAGTTAGTTTCTAGTTTCTCGCAAATTTATATCAAAGTTTTAGTTGAAGTAATTTAAAAATTTTCATATATTTAAAAAAAAAAATTAGCTTCTGGAGTGTAACTCAATTGACAATCACCTTGTTATGAAGTATTATGTAAAAGCATGAGATTCAAAGTTTAAATCCTCGCGAGGTCAACCAATAAATAATAATTTTTATCTATTTATTTATTATATTTTTAGAATGTGGTATGTATATTGTAATTGTTTTGAAATCAAATTATCTTTAATTTATTACTTTTAGTAATTTTTAACACAATTTTCAAATAATTATACATTAAATTAAATAATTAAAAATTAGTTAAAAATATTCTAACTTTTCAAAATATTATCTTTCAATTTTATAGTTAATTAAAAATTAATCTAATTAACCTAGTCTAATTTTACGTTTAATTTAAAAGGATTAATGAAAAAGGAAAAATATAATATAAAATAAAGAAAATGATATGATTAAATTTCATGTGGTTTGAATATCTATTTTCAAAAATAAAAAACATAATTATCCCCTATCCACTCATGGAATTTATGTGGAAACTTCCTCGATGCACTGACATAAAATTTATCTCTAATCGTATCAGCAAAGATTGAAGGGACATAAGAGGAATTAATGTCCTAGAAATCTTTTCAGAAAAAGTTGTCACATTCTTCAGAGTCGGTTACCCTCACAAGAAAAGAGCCCAAAAAATCATTGTCTTTATATAAGATAATGTAAATGGTAAGTGAAATAGCAGCCTCAATATAGCGCATGAGACAATAGTAGTCGACAAGCTTGCGGACTTAGGGCAGACTGTTAGAGTCATAATATTTTCTTAAATTGACATGGTTTTGTCTTAATTGTTAACTATCTTAAATGAGTTTCATCTTAATTAGCATCGTCTTAAGTGACCATTATCTTAAATATAAAGTTTTGTCTTAAATATTTTTGTGTTTAACTATTTTCTTCTTAAATATAAAGTTTTGTCTTAAATTGTTTTTGTCTCAAACTCTTTTTTGTCTTAAATATAAAGTTTTGTTTTAAAATATTTTTGTCTTAAATATAAAGTTTTGTCTTAAAAATATTTTTGTCTTAAATTAGTTTTGTCTTAAATATAAAATTATGTCTTAAGCTTTTTTTGTCTCAAATAGTTTTTTTCTAAAATAAAATGTTTTGTCTTAAAATAATTTTGTCTCAAACTATTTTTGTCTTAAATTTTATATTTAAGAAATTTCAATTGATATTAAATTTTAATGAAAAATAACTAAAATAAAAAGTGACTTTTTAAGACAAATTACTTTTGTCTTAAAAAAATGTCTTGAAAGTGCCCTTCATGTATTAGTGAAGAATAAACTCAAAATTAGAAACAAAGTGAAATCGAGAGTGGAATTGACTAAGCTGAATTAGACTAACTATGAATACACACTACATGGAAAAGCCCTTCTAGTGGAGGTTATAACAAAGGTTTTTAGTGTTATAAAATTGGCAATAACTGTAAAAAAAAACCTCCGCTACAACATCCATTTGTGGTTGCATATTTTTTAGTGGAGCTGATAACATAACTTCATTACAACTAAAAAAATTGAGCAACTAAAGGTTTTATTGGATGATTTCTTAGGAGTGTGCTTATTGGAAAAAACGCAGTGGTGTGCTACCAATATAAAAGCACCCATGTTGTAAATTTAAATAAAAGCATCAAGATTGGATACAAACATTTGGAGCACCAGTGCATTGAATTTATAAAAGCACCAATGCTTTAATAAGAAAAAAGCAATGGCTTGTACAACCTATGATGCCATGCCCCAGGGTGTTGATTTCAAAGATCACCAATGCCTGAAAAGTATACCTCTCTGGTGCTTATGTCTTCTAGAAATGCCTTGGGCAATACATTTTCAGGAAGGGCACCAAGCAGACAAAATAATATTCCAACTTGGGTGCTTTTATCTTCTCCAACACACCAGGTAGTTATGTATAACGATGCACTCGTGCTGATCAGTTGTATAAACAACACCCAGGTTTACTGATTCTTTTATGGAATCTAAAACATCAATACGTTAAAGGTAACGATGCACCGATGAATTAAAGGTGAATTACATTAGTGCATGAAACATATATCTTCCCAAAACACATTCGGTTTTTGTATGTACAAAAGCACTGGGGTACCATTTTTTATTATTATAATCATTGTTGAAAAAATTGTATTTAGAGAAGTGCACATCAATATATGATGTCTTTGCATCCATTCTCTCCTTTTAGAAACTTCGACCTATGGCAATGAAATTATTGTGATTTTTTTAATCCGTTATTCATCGAAAAATTGGCATACTCTTATAACAATATTCATATAAATTAAATTTTGATTAGTGAATTTGTATATGATGTTTGGATTAATTTTTTATATCATTAGATTTCACATCTTTTCATTATAATATTTAATCATTCATATATTTAATTAGTGGTGTAATATTTCATAGCGACATTGGACAACACAATAGAATAAATTAAAATGTGTTTTATTATATATGAATAAAGGGCTCTTTGTCATACAAAATGGGATATTTATTGGTAACCCCTTGTCTTTTAATTAGGACACTATGTACATTACATTAAACAAAATGTTTGTTTTTTACAAACAATTATTACAAAAAATTACAACATCTTGTATTAATATCCAAATAGATCATCATTATTCATTGGAACTGTTGTTAGTGCTTGAGCTACTTCCATATTTTAGGTTATTTGGATGAATGTTTTATTGATCGCATTAATTGTTTTCGTCTTCTTCAAGTTTCATCTATGAACATAAAAATAAGTGTGTCTACATTGGTGAGAATAATGAATTTGAAATAAATAATATACATCAATGTAAATGGAAGAGAAATGTACCATAGCAATAGTTGAGTCCTAAATTATACACACTCTTTCAAAACTAGATCTCATGCCTTCTTTCAACAACTATTTTGTTGGTGTATTTCCATACTTTGTTTCCTCCAAGTTTTATACCCCATAATAAATGATAGATTTAATATAAAGGATTTTTTTATTCTATTAATTATAAACTAAGAGAAGTAAACAACATATATACTTACAAATTCCACAATTAATTTTTAATATTCCAACATATACTCACAACCCATATTTAACACAATGCCAATCAATTCTTCTGATGTCTCTTCTTTGTATGCTATCACCTATTTGAAGACATTCAAGGATGATTTTTGTAAAAGAAACTTAGAAAAAAAAAAAATCTTAAGTCGATGTAAGGAAATATTAACAATAACTCACAAACTTTGATATTAACCATTTTCTTCCTCGTCATCCTTTTTATGTGCTGAATGGGTTCCATTTTTTTCTATCTACCTAATAGAGAAATTCAATGATTACAATGATTTGAAGAAGGTTGTTGTTGAAATGGCTCTTATTGTGATGTAATTATGTCCATTGCTTTGACCACCTCGCTGTATATTTTTTTGGACATTCCTACTCGCATGTTTTAGATATCATCTTGTTGATCCTTTGGGATTTTTGTAATCTTCCTGAAAAAGTAATAAACTATTTTTATATTGATATATGAAAACTAAATATAACAAAATTGATATTAATAAATCAATGCTTTGTAGTAATATATACATATAATTCTAGAAACACATTTTAAGTAGGAATATTACTTTTTGAATGATTCTCTTTTTTTGTTGTATGTTTTTGCTATTGGAAATCTAACAAGTCTCACTGACCATTGATCTGGAAACATTACCTGTAGTTTAAATATAACTTGCTTCTTGGAATCATTGGATTGATTTCCGTATTGTAAGTGGAAAGTACGTCTATATGTTTATTCAATTATATCCTTCATCTTTTTGTAAATGTTTTCCCCATTTTGTTAACCTCCAAATCCACTCCAGATGAGCTATAACCAATACATTGTCATTTACATATTCTATAATGTTTGTTTCTTAGAATGACATTATTTTCCTTTACTGTTGATCCCTGTAGAACATTAAAGATATGTGAATTAATAGGTATTTTGAAACATGTTATCTAATATTCTTAAGTATATTATTAATGAAAATTAAAAAAAAAAAAAACTCATATTGAATAGTATTTTTTCATTCACCTGATTTGTCCTTTTGCAATTTTTCCATCAGGTTTTGACACTCTTCTGCAGTTAGATAAAAAGAATCTTATCGAGCTTCCTCATTTTGTGGCTATGCATGACACACTATAACCAATACATATTAGTTAAACTTGCATATAGTTCAAACATATTAATTTTGTATAGAATTGACAAATAACTTGCCTTTTGTGCTCTTTTGGATGTGTTATTATTGCGTCGATCAATGTTTTTGTTACTTGACCACTTATCAAATATTTTTTGTCGATATACAACTTGTACCATTCAATACAAAAATATATTTAAATATATTTTATAAATAAATTACATACTTTTAAGCCAAAACAGGTTTGGTAACTAGCGTGTTTATGTGCATAAACACATTGACCGTGAAATTTATTATTTTTTAAATAAATTTAAATCATTATAGTGCAATATGTAACGATAAAATCGCTACCATCACAGTAAAAAAGGAAAACATAAAAAAATAATCTCAAATTTTTTGGACTTTACGGTGCTATTTGTTATAGGTGCATCAATGTGTTTTATTACACATGGCACAATCATGAACATAAGTCGTTTAAAAAAAAATATACAAGGCAGATGGGGTTTGGATCTGATTCAATAGGTCCCCCCCTCCTTTACATGCTAAACACCTTATATATGGTAACACAAACCCATTAAATCTAAAATGCCTAAAATGAAAAGCAATCACTGTGAAGTGATAGAGGGAGTTAAACACTAAGGTGAAATTTTGTAGTGATATAAAGAAGAAGAAACAAGAATTTAACCTAAGTATTGAATTTGTTTGGTTTCTTTCGGAATTTTAATCAAATATAAATAAGAACAGACATTGTAATATTTTTTTATTAGTAAAATCAATAACTAAATTTTTACTATGCATGGTTTTTATTTTTCTCTGAATTTTAACTAAATTTAATTAGGAACAAATGTTGTAAATTTTTTTATTAGTAAAATCAATAGTAAATTTTTACTATGCAAGGTTTTGAGTGAATCACCATCCTTCAAATTATGATATTTTGAATAGTTCTACTATTCCAAAGTATTATGTTGCTCCACAATGCTCCTAGTATGTCTCTCTTACAAATTTCTCCTTTGAAATTTTGGAAAAAATAATGAAATAGTGAATAGTTCCTTACTATTTAAAAGAATTTATGAAATTATATTTCAAAAAATCAATTACTTCTCATTTTTTAATTTGAAAAAAACAAAGTCTCTTTTTTTTTTTTCACTTTCTTCAGAACATTAGTGCTTTTCACAGTAAAAATCATCGATCTGCTCACTAGTAACACACACCAATTATGATAACTTATCAGTGCATTAATTATTTTAACACGTCGATATTGGAGAATTCCTATTTTTTTATTTTTGAATTCTTGGAACCAAGTGCATTTATTATTTTAATGCACTGGCGCAATTATTATTTAAATGCATGTATGTAATTAGTTTTACAAGCACCGATATGCTTTAAAAGTTATATGAATTTTTATTTTCACATAAAATAACATATTCATCTCAAATTATCCTTTAGGATGCATCCACATGAGTTACAATAGTTCATATTTGATCCGGATTGGATTATTATATTGTTTTTCACCGACCCTCAATGCATTTAGAGTGGAAAAAGTGGAGTAATCAACTCACGGGCTTTTTTTACCGATCGGACCAAGTTTGGTGAAATAGGATCTGAAACCTTTCTCGAGCGTTTTGAGGCATCAAACAACATTTTTTAGGGGTAAAATTGTGCTACTTTAGCATTGCACACTTTAATGTTATTCTTCATACAAATATATTTCCAATAGTGCAAGAAGCGCGCTAACCAGGGTCCATATTCAAAAGTTATGCCACTTAGAAGTTGATTTTTCTGTTTTCACACATATAGTTCAGGAGGATGTCGCGTCAGTCCCAATTATTCATGGAAAAGGGCCAGCCACATGTTTGTGATATAAAATAACCTAAAAGAGCCTATTTTGTAACTCCAGTTAAGAGTTGATGTAGTCAAACTTAACTACTAGTAGGCTATTGGGCTATGTTATAACCGAGCCACTAGGAGGAAGAATCATTTCATTCTTTCGAGATAATTTTGTTACATAGATGAGCAAGGATAGACAAGAGAGATAGGAGGTAGAGAACATAGAGAGGATATGTGCAATATAGTAGCCCACAAGCCATAAGTATTACTTCTTTGTAACTCCAACCTTAGTTTCCAAACAGAGAAAGAGAGCGAAGTGATCTCATCTTCTAACTGATTTTTCTACTGAAATGGTTTCCCAAGGCATATTTTATATGTTATGTGACTATGTGAGCTTATTTTGGCATTCTCTACTTTCTTGTATAATTTCCATTCACATGCATGCACTAATTACTGTAAAATCTACAAATCTAGAAATTAAATAAAACTGCAATAATGTAGAATTTCGTATTTTTAATATAATATTACGAGATTTGTTATGAAGAACTAGCCAGTGGAATATCCACGACAATTTATAGATCATTTGGTATCAGAGTAGGTTTGTTTGGGTATTTTGTTGAGAAGGGATCTAGAATGGCAGAGTCAGAAATCATAAAACCCTAATCATGGGTGATGAATCTATAAATGACCCTCATGATCTTGCATAGGTGACGTTCTCGTGGCTGCAACAAGAATTCGTAGACATAAATCACAATGTTAACCTCCTCACGGCGTCCCTGAGCAATAAGATGGGGATATTTATAGAAGATTGGGGTTCAATTGAAGAGGAAAAATCAAAATAGGGATCAGAAGATCAGGGAGAAACGAAAAAGAAATTGAAGAAACATACCCCCTTGAAGCACTCTTTAGATAATAATAAAAGAAAGATAATAAGAAAGAAGAGATAGAAAGAAAGTGAGAAAGAAGAGAGAGAGAGAGAGAGAAAGTAGCCTGCTGACCTGCTTACTGCCTGCCTGCTAACCCGCTGACTGCTCTGATGCTGCTAGAAACTTGATGCACATGCCTGCTCTGATGCTTACTGCTCCACTTACAATAATACAGAAGAGATCATCTCGACTTGAGTGACGTGAATCAATCCTTATTTAAAATAGAAGAAAAAGTCAATATCAATTCGTACCATGGAAATATCGGCGCATTAAAGCTCAACCACTGGTTGCAGCAACTAAAAGTTTATTTCAATGTCCATCAGATTGACGAAGGAGAAGATATCTCATTTTCACAATTGATATTAGAGGGCCATGCACTAAATTGGTGGGAGAACCACATAGAAACCTTGATGTTAGAGGGACAAACTACAGTGACAAAATGGGAAGATTTCAAATTCCTCATTAAGTAACAGATTTATCCCATTGGGTACGTGGACCCATGGGTCTGGTGACATTACTTTAGGCAAAAGCTAGGCCAAAACTTGCAAGAGTACACCATGGAATTTAGAAAGATGGCAATAATGTTGGGTATCTCTCCAAAGATCCCAAATATACTCCTCAAGTATTTTGGTGGTCTGCATCACCATCTACGTGAGAAAGTAATGAAGTTCAATCCCAAATTTTTGGTCGAGACTTGTGTATAGGCACATAACTTCGAGAACATAGGCTTGAAGATAGCGCAATCAAATATATCAAAGCAAAAGGAACAAAAGGATGCTTCTAAAGAGGGGAAGGAGAATATAAAAGGGGGGAAATATAAGAAGATGACAATAATAAAACATTAGTGCAAAGATCCTAGCAACCACTGAAACCATTGCAGCATCAATGGCCATACAAAGGAAAAATGTTGGAAGTTGCATCTAGAACTAAACCAGAAGAAAAAGAAGAAAGATAACAAAAAGAAGAATCTCATGGCCACTAATTTGAGCAACCAAGTTGAAAGTAGCTTGGATGTGGATGATGTTGAAAAGTGTGCAACAAGAAATGCTTGTTGAGAATGCAACAAGATGATGGAGCTTAGTGAAAAGAGTCGCCTTCACTAAGTGGGTCCGCAGGCTATTTTTGGCGCAAGTCTATTTTTAGACTATGTCTATTTTTAGACAT
>APFE030800776.1:1228-35554 GCA_000404065.3 Pinus taeda
TGACAGACCTCCTCTCACCCTGTGAGTCTAGCTTCTTGATAGGGCACTGGAAGCAATCTGTCTGATAATACATGAACATGTGATAGATGTATGATGAATATTTAAATATTGCTTCCCTTTTCAGCCTTGACAGTTGGTCATGTATCTTGTTGGCAATATACTTGGCATAATTGTATTTTACAGCAGGGGGCTTCTCAAGGCTATATGCAGATAGCATGACCAACACAGTTTCATCAACATGCTCTTTTGTGGTGAATCCCAGCACAGAGGTTAACATGTCCACCAGCAGCTTTCCTACCTCATTGAAATTGGTATATGAAAAAGGAGGTGGCTCAGAAGGTTGGCAGTCTGCCTTCATGAAATTTTTGGCCACTGCAGCAATGTCTGTGCTAGATAGCTTGTAGCCCTCATCCAGCAAGTACTTAATGGAAAAAGGGTATAGCAACTGGCTTTGCTTGTAGTTCAGCATTTGATTGATGGAGTCTGGTGTTATGTAGAAGAGGATGCTCCCAGATGGAGACTTCACAGCTCTGAGCTTCTGGTCATAGTTTTCTGCACAGAGGTGAATGACTTTAGGAAAGACATTTACAGATGGCAGGAAGTAGGTGGGCAGAATGGATTCCCAGATGCCATACATGTCACTGTTATCCAGGTGACTATTCCTCAGCTGGCAGAAGGTCTGTAAGTGGTTCCTCTCTGCCACAAAATCTGCAATGAGGAAATCACTGTCTACCAGTGGCATAGCTTCAAGCTCTTTATTGGGTGGATTCATAGGAGCTACATCCAGTGCAGATGGAGTGGCCATGTTTGATTTCAACTAGATGTTTACTTGAGTTTAGGATTGGTGCAAAGGCTGAGGAATGCCTACTAAATTGTGTTTGGCAGTGAGCAGCTTGAGAGTATAAGGAAACTCTTACAGGTTTTGATGAACTGAGGGGCACTCTATTTAGAAGAACCAGAGAGTGTTTGAGCTAATTAGCTAGTTTTTCAAGGGAATTTCTTATAACAGGGATGAGGGGGCAGTTGTATTTGCTTTTAGCCGGTAGCTCAGCTTCTCCGATTAGTTTTTTTATGGTGAATTTGCAGAAGGGCACGGGTTTCTTGCAGAGCCTTGTGGTGTAGGGGTTTTACCAGGTTTTTGAGTGTTTTTAGTGGACAATTTATCAGTGAGGATCTTTTGCAGAGTTGCTTTTATAGGAATTTAGGAGAACAATAGGAGAAATGCGGGTAAAGAAGGTCGCCTGCGGCAAATACATAGTTTTTATGGTGCAGGAGGCATCGAGCAGGATTAGTTGCAGGTACTTGGGTTGACGATGAGGGCGGCAGCAACTTTGGTGGGTGAATTTTGGATTTCGGCCATTGAACGATGTTTTTTGCATGCAGGGGCGCTCCGGAAACGACAAATGAGAATGACGAATAACGGTCATTTCGCGTCTTTTTATGCATTTTTGGCCCTTTGGCGCCTTTTTGGTGATGACGTCATGCTGACGTCATCATGGGCCCGGGTACGGCAGGGTGACGTGGTAGCTGACGTGGGTGGCCAGGTGGCGGTGACACGGTGGTAGGGCAGACGGGTGGACAGGCGACGTGGAGGTGACGTGGAGACGCGGTGGCGGAAAGGCGAGGTGACGTCACGTTGACGAGGGCGTGACATCAGCGAAGGGGGACGGGTGGTAAGTGGTTTCCCCGGAGGTCCCTTAGGTGGTAAGCGGTTTCAGGGGGGGGGGCTCCGAACAACGCGGGAAGCCGACGCGTGGCAGGGGTACGGCGGTAATACCGCCAATCCCCTGGACACAGAAGGTCGGGCACCTTGTATGTGAAAATGACCGCCCATCGTTGGATGAGTGGGGCCGGTGATCGGACGATGGGCGGCAACTGTGATGTGACGGCGCGTTAAGAAGAGGGGGACCCACCCATTATATTAATACATTTAAATAAATCAAGCGCGGGGGTGGGTTATAAACATTAGGATTTCAGTTTTTGGGTTTAATAATTAATGTTTTTAATTAAAAAAACATTGCAAACATCAATTTCAGCGCGGAAAAGGGGTAGGGAGGTTTAGTAAGGGCGGGGATTTTGATTTTTTGATTTTTAACCATAGTTTTTTGACAAAAACCATAGTTTTAGGGTCAAAGGGGGTTAATACTAACCCCTGATGGGTTAATATTTCCCAAGGAAGGGTTATATAGCTATAGCGCTAGGGGGAGAGTATTTATACATATTTTTTGGGAATTTTTTCATAGATCCTAATAGAATTATGGAAGGGGGGTAGTTAGGGAGCTAAATAATATGTTAGTTGTTAATATGACATTGTGAGGTGAGTGAAGGGGTAAAGACTAAGTTTTTAAGAGGTAAACTTAGGAATTGAGGGTGAGGGAATTGAGAATGAAGATTTTTACACAAAAAATGTGGCTTCTTTTCCTTGAATGAACTTCATAGTTTGACCTGGTACTTGGTCATGAACTGAAGTGGAACAGGACACTTGAGCAGATCTCAAGGTCCTTTGGGATGTTAGTAAATGATGTTTGGGGGAAAATAGGGGGAAATTAGACATGCTTCCAATGTTTTGTCCTCCACCCTCTACTTTGATGCCAATACCCTGAGTGGAATGAGCCTTTGTACTTGATAAGCCAATTGGTGATGGCCCTTCCTTTCTGCAACCTTGCACTACTTACCCATCCTAGTAATCCTAACATTTTTTCTTCACTTGAAGTGGGTGCACTTGAATTAGCAGACCCTGATAATTCTCTTTTTCTTTTGACTGCCCTCCTATCTAAATGTACCCTTATTTCTTCCAAGGACCCAGATTAAGTAGTTGGGTTCCTTCATTTCTCTACCTAGCTAGTCATCTGCCAAGCTTGAGCTGTTTGGACAGGAAACATTCTCTATTCTGCAACAAGCAATTTAAACATGGCATGGTCCAGATTAGACAATTGGGTCATCCATCAAGTATGATTAGCAGCAGTATTTGTAGAGTATGATACTGCCCAAAAGATAGTAGTGGCATTTTGACTGGCCACTTTCTTGGCCTTTAGTTTGGGGTTCATTTTCACTTTTCTCTTGACCATTTGATTTTCTTGCCTTTTTATTATTCTTTTAAGGCATACCCTCTTTTCATTTTTTAATTTTCATAGTATGTACACAAAATATGAAACCTTTGCAACCTGCAATGATGAACATATTTAGCCCTTCCACTATCAATCATGAAAGATGAAACCTATTGGTATAGGAACCTAACAGATGTTTTTCCCCATACTACAACTTGTACATCAATGAAAGCCACTCTATCACCTCCATCTTCTAGACTTGAATTGGAGAGTAAGTTCTTATAAAAGCCTGGAACAAATAGGATGTTGTTGAGATGAATATTGCCTCCGTTCTCTAGCTCTATCGAGGTTGATCCAATTCCACTCACAGGATAGCTCTTATTATCACCTAGCTCTATGGAGTAAGAATAATTTCCTTTTGAAAATGTTTTTAGTTGCTTGTGATGACCGGTAATGTGTCTTGATGCTCCACTATCGATCACCCAAATGTTATCATCTTGAAATGTGTCAGTGAGCACTGAGAAGAGTCCTTCGTTCTTTGTCTTGGTTACTTCCTTCTTTTGAGTAAATAGGATATTCCATAATTCTTTGATACCCTTCTTGATATGACTTTCTACCTTTGAACACTTCTTTAGAAATTTCTTCAATGTAGTAGAGATCTTCATAATGTCCTTAGCCAACCTTATCTCTGATACCATGTTGAGAAATCTATTAGGGAAATTATTAGAGTGGTTTCTCTTTTATTGATAATTACTCATGATGTATTTTTACATTTCTTAATTATTTAGCTTATTTACTTATTATTATTTTTTTGTATCATCAAACAACTACCAAAACAAGAAGAACAAGAACACAAATAGCTATAGGCTGCAGGCTAGGGCCAAAACCTCTCCCCTTGAGAGGAAAACCCACAAATCTCTTCTCTTCTTATAGATTCTTCATGAAATCCAAGACCTATAGACCAAGATAAATACCCTCCAAGATCAATTCCAACCCTTCTGAATGATGTACTTCCTTTTTCCAAGTCAAATCCATTCAAATCTCTTCCAGTAGGACAACTTCAACCTCCAGCTACAAAATTTCAGATTTTTAGCCTTCATGAAACTATTTCTAGCACACATGTGAGTTTATTCTGAGCTACCAAGGATTCCTCAGACCTTTCCTTGGATTTTCCCTTCCTTCTAGAGCTTGAGGATGGTTTATTGTGACCTTCACTAACGTTATTTCCCTTCCTTCTTCAAGATGAAACTTGCACTAGAAAAACCTAGACCAGCTACTGAAACGCTAGCCTTCCTTCGCATATGTGAGAAAGAAATAGCCCAAAGACAAATCTCCTTCATCCTCTTCCTTCTTTGTTTATTGCTTCATCTTCCTCCTTCTCTTATTCTTCTTAAGGTGGGTGTAGCTCGTTAATTTAGGTTGACTTGCTAGTTTCCAGGCTGACTTGGTCTTAAAGGGTATTTTGACACTTTTAAGGACAAAAATATTTTTTGTTTACAATTTATAATGTGCCTGATGGGGTCTTCAACTTATGACAATGACTCTTTTGACTTCTTGACCTAGGAAAAACCCTAGAAGAACTCAATGGGTGCTTGAGATATATAAAATAAATACCTTGAACATGAAACCCATGCTCAAAATTAATAACAATAATTTTCCTTTCAATTTACAATATACAAGAATAAAAATTACATTTCATATTTATGAAGACTAAACCTAGTTACAAATTTTTCAACATATACATCGCTCAATCCTTGGTGTATCAAATATTTCATTCCACACCATTCATTGCATTCATTTAAGGGTCGATATCCCTTATAGGCTAGCTCCTAATACTAGCCACCCTAAGCCCATGTGACTAGGGGTAAGGCAAGGGCCTCTAGGAACTCCTTTTTAAATTCTTGAGGTAATGCACTCTTCTCAATACTCTTCTTCTTATTCAACCCTAGTTTAATTTTGTTCTAGGATGCTTCTTAGAACTATCAATTCCACCTTTAGAGGTGTCCATTGAGGTATCATCACTAGATATATCCTTTCTTTCACAACTATGCTTCTTTCTTGCTTTTCTTCCTTTAGCCTTGTTGATTTTTAATCCATACTTTTGAATTTTAGGGGGGCTATGGATTCCTTTGGACCTAGACCGGTCCAAATGACTGGCATTTAGTTCATATTATTTTTGATGTTGCAAGTCTGATAAACTCTACAATATATATAACATTTACTTCTTCGTTCTTCTCTTGGGCCCCGATAATATTCTCATTATCGACCTTACAACTTTTGAGTTCAACCCTCATGATTCTAAGGGTTTCGATCCAATTCGTAGGTGTCTCTACCTCCTCTCATCTAACACATATTATCTATTATGATAAGTCTTATTCACGTTGTACTAAACCATTATACTACACGTTCCTTTTGTTTTTTGGTGTGAAATGTGTCTTGTTATGTGTAAGGAACATGCATGCAATTGTTAGTTTAAATTAAATGTAAATAACAACAAACACACTAAGTTACCTTTAGGTATGCCAACACTAGATCATGATGGTACAAAAATGTTATTTAACAAATTCATCATTCAATTATTGGGATTTTAACTCAATAGGTTAGCAAAAGAAAATATTCAAAATTTATCTCTCTCTCTTTGCTTCAATACTTTTTAGTCCAAATGTTGAACTTTAATCTCCAATTCTATTTCTACTAATTCCACTCCTCTTGATCTCATCCATATTTATTGTTGAACCTTGGCTCTTATACCACTATGTAGCCCACTTAACCTCCTATTTCCATGCTAGGGTTGGGTGGTGTAATTAGACTCGACATTCAAGGTACATCATGAAGATGAGGTTATCTAAAAATTATCTTCGTTCCATCACATCAGATCATAATTCTAATACCACCATTGTCTTTTTCTTTTTGAGAGCTTTCCAACTATATAAATAGTGTATCATACTTAGCCACAGCCACAAAGTTATGTTCCTTCATATTTTTCCACATTTTAAGGCCACATCATCATCTATAACCCATCTGAAAACTCTTTTCCATGTCACACCTCCACACTAGCTCACATCTCTATCCTCTCATGTCATATTAGGTTGTTCCATACCAATGTATTACACAAGTGGTGGGGTTAAAACCCTTCGAGCTTCTGATAATCAATATGGTTGTTATTGTAATCATTGGTATAACCAGTATCTCACGATCCATCTAATACCTTGGTATGCCAAGCTCTCTACATCTTGTTGGCATTATGATGCATGTGTTTTCCTTTGATGGAAGCTCACTTGTAACAAAACAAGTATATGGTAACTAGATGAATCCACAGGTTAGAGGTGACAGAGCAATGGAACATAATACAAAATGATGGGACAAAGGTTTATAGATCAAAATCAAAAGTTTGATAAATGTGACTATATGAATATCTTTATGTGGGTTCATCAAGGCTAATTTGTGTATACAAGCAGGTACAAAGAAGCAAAGTCACGTACATGTTGGCACACTAATTTCAGAGAACAAAGGGCCCTTACCAAGATTACCATCGGCACTAGTGTAGTTTTCACTCATGGTATTGGCTAAGGCTCTAACTATATAAGGAGGTGAAGATAAAAAAATGCAAAGTGTGCATGTGAAAGTTTTTTTGATGAATACTTCAATTTGAAGTATATTTGCATTGTAAGGGCCATAGTTCACATATAGATCTGAAATAATTATGCACCAATGAATACAATGATGGATAAGGATCATGAGACTTGAAATGACTTTCCATTGTATGATATGCTCATGGATTGACTAGATCTAAGTATTGACGAATATTTTTATCTTTGAATATTATGATCTAGGTCTTTCTGAAGTTCTGAAGAGTTACGCAATTTTAAGTCAAATTTTGCAGATCTATACACAGGTTGGTCGTGGTTAAGTTTCCTATACACGCAGGTTTGCTTCTTCAAAGTCAGGTACATAAATGAAGGGTTATGTTCATAAATGATTGATCAACCTACTCAGTGATGTTGTATCTTTGTTTCTATCAATGATGTCCTCATGTTGATATGGGTTGAGTGAATGATGAAGTTGAATTTGGTTACATGTTAATTGGTTGAAAATATTATTGATGTTGCTAATTGTATGAGGGTTCTGTAAGCTAATAGAATATTTCAAAATAACTCTGGTCAACTCTGTGTCTGATTCAGAATTACAAGTTATTAGTATATTAAGATATGTATGGAAGTTGCTCTACAGAAAAGCGCGTATACACGTGGGTTGCCTTAAGTAAAATAGTGTATACATGTTGGCATATGAATGATTAGGGTTGTAGTTGATTCTATGTGTTGATGCAGTATTCTAAGTTTAGTTATGTGTTCTAGTTACAATTATCTCACTGTTCTATTTGAATTAAGTTGGTGCTTGCTTCAGTTTATCTACAAGTTGTGATGTATTAAAGAAGCTAGATCCAGTGTGAAAATTTATGAAACGTCGTCCACAGATGTTGCTGAGGGTTGAAGCCTTTAGTGAGGAAGTTGAAGCTTCTTGCCAATAGTAGTTGGTAATCATATTAGGGGGTTGTAGCTCTCTTCCAGTAGGAGTTGGAGAACAAGTGAAGGTTGTAGCCTTTAGCAGATGGGTGCATGTGTACTAGCGTGAGTCTACACTAGTATAAGAATGTAAGAAGTTTTTTATATTAATAAGTTTAAAGACTGAGACGACAACAATGGTGGTTTTCTCCCACACTTGGCTTCCACCTTAAACCTTGGTGTTCATGTGTGTTTCTTATGTGTGATACTTTATTCTATTCTTACTACACCTCCTTACTGCTTATCAAATCCCTGATAAATCTATTACATTCTGGTTTAAGTTTAGCAAATAAAGAATTAGTTTTTTTACAATTTTACTAAGCATAAGCTAGTTTCTTTTACAACAATCGTGTACATACGTGAGTTGGGTTCAATAAATTCACGTACATATTTTAGAAAAGAAAATTATTATTATGAGTTTTTAAAATACCGATTAAGCCCCCCTCTCAATATTTTTCCCAACACATCCCACAGTCTTGATATATTGATATCCAGTATTACACCATCCCCCAAATCTCTAATAAAAATATGTGGCATGGGCCTCCCAATAAGCCTAGTCTCGATTGTCAATATGGCCAATATCGAGACATTAGAAAAATCCCATAACTTCCATTCTTCCTAAATACTATTCGATAGCCCAGTGACCATCTTGACATGCCACTTCACCTCTCTGACACTTAGTAACAACCTTCCACGTGGTGCTAGTTGTCATTTCTAACATGTGGCAATGCTAAAGTTCATATTAAGATATCAAGATATCAACAATTCTAGGATGTGTTCCTCCTAAATTTCCTAGTATGTTGATATGCTAATATGACAACTTGATATCCCATATCAATCATGGTCATCTAATCACCACTTAACATGTGTTGAATGCTAAAGTGTCACCTGCCATGTGACACTCCTCACATGTGTCATGTGTCACTCATTTCTATATAAGGAGCATGTCTAATAGGGAAATATTTAGTGACACATGTTAACCACGTACCATTGCCATGTCATCACTTGTGACATCACGTTGGCATTATTCTCCAAAATATTTGTTTGTCCAAAAACTTGGTTTCAGTCATATCCGAGGGTGTTATTTGACTGCCCTAGTAAATGGGAATTTGGAGTTGTTGAGTGACAATCCATCACTCAGTCCTTGGTGTATCAAATATTTCTCCTGTGATATCCCCTGACTTGAATATATTATTATCAAATTGTGATAATGATTAGATATGAATTTGTGTTGATTTTAGAATATTGATTTGAAAATAGTTTATCAGTGCGATGAACTGATAAAAATGAATGTAAATTTTTTATTTTATTTTATTGTTAATAAAAAAAGGTATTTGGAATTAATAAAGAATTTGCATCTGGATATATGAGATCAAGGTTGCAAATTAATGTTGATTATTAATTACCAATTTATTAAGTCTTAGGCATCCAATATGAATGATTACATTAATTATGAATTTCTAATATGATTTATCCATAAATTCCCTAAAAGACAGGGTGTTGTCTTTGGAAGTGGGAAGTAGAGCTCCATAAATGAGTTGGTAACTACTTGCCACCTGAGGGTGAGGTGGAAGTAGTTACTACAAAATAATTGGTAGGGGGTAATTACCTTTTGTCTTCTTGTTGGAATTTTAGTACACAAGAGAAAAATATGGAATGGCAAGTAAAGGACGAAAAAGAGCAAAAAGAGTACTTTTAATTTGTTGACCTATGCTTGGGGGATACTGGAGGGAAGAAGTATCATTGGTTGGGTGGAGTTGGTGAGCTCCTATATTATTTCCAAGCTCATACTTTCAAATCAGTACCCTTAAACCTCTATTGTGTGGATAATTTTTTTAAGATGAGAAAAAAATATAATATTATGTTATCTTTCGTCATGTAGTATGTGCATAAAGATTTAGTGATGGCTAATTTGTGAAAGAAAATATTGTTATGTCTTTTATTTAATGCATGTAAATATAGTAAATTATGTAAGTATACAATTGGTTTTAAGTCTGGTTCAAGTTAAATATATTTGTATATTAAAACTAGAAGAGTTCAAAATATCGCTTTGTTAGAGTAGAAGTAAATATACAGTGATGATATTCTATAATATTTATATTATAGTCTTAGTCATATAAAGACTAGTTGAGGAAAATAAAAAATGAAAAGTACAAAAAACCACTTAGAAGTTTTCACTTGGAAATCATCCTAAGATGCAAGGTAATACCTTACCGACATAAAATATAGCTAGAGTAAACATGAGATAAACTCCATAATATAGACAAACAGAAGTGGACAATTGAGCCTATCAAGGGGAATTTCCAAAATATAAACTATAGAGGAATGGGATAGACAATCATGAATAGAACTTCATACAATAACATATGAATATAAACCTTGAAAATGTATATATATTAACATTTAGTGACTTGAAAGTCACTATTCATACAATACAATGGAATATTTTATGAGAACTTTAAGAGTGCTTAACAACAATTTAAATATATTCAAGAAAACAAGGGATGTGAGAATCCCTGTAAGTTTGTTACATCTTAAGCTTAAAGCCTTAAAAAAATCACTTCCTTATAGGAAGCGATTATGCAAAGAAAACATAGTTTAACAAATTATCGGGATAAAACTATTGGAATATTTTCCTCTACCAGAGCTACACAACAATCATGTTCAACCAAATGGAAAAACCAAGGGTTTGGCTAAACCAACCTAGTAAGTGACAGTCGAAAAACTCCTATGAGTGAGAGGAATACTTTAAGCCTCCTCGGCAAAAAAATAAAAAATAAAAAAATAATAATAAAATAAAATAAATAATAAATAAATTAAGGTTTACAAACCAAATAAAAATACCCGCAAACAGATGTTGGAAACAAATAGTATGTGAAAAATTTGTATATTTATGTATAAGAAAAACTATTGTAAAATTTTAGGAGATTATTTTAAAATATGTGGACGTGTTAATAAGTATTTATTACCCGAGTAAAATCTTGAACGTGGAGGATCTATCCATATACATGTGTCGTAAATTAGAATCGAAGTTAGTAAGTGCAAACAAAATCAAAATTATAAATTTACATAATAAAGATTTAAATGCATTATGGTAAAAAGCAGAGAGGGAAAATTTAAATTATACAGTTTGAGACTGTCTCCACACAATTATAGGAGGTGTCGGCACCTAATATTAGGTCTATGGCCACTTAAATAACAAGAAATATACTTACGAATACCTTAAGGGTTAGGGTATAAAATTACAGAGCCAAACTTGAATTATAAAATAAAAAATTGAAGTCCATTCACTATTGTGGAATGCCTAAGGTAAAAGAAAAGCCTAGCTAAAGAATATAACCTAATATAACAAAAGTCGAAATAGATCATACTTCAATAACCTTGCCTTAATATTCTAGTCATTGTGTAAAAATCCAAAAAGGCCACTAACCTTAAGGTTAGAAGGACCAAGCCAATAGGGATGATAACCCAAAAGAAAACCATCGAGAAAATATAAGCATATAAACCCTACAAAAGAGTACTAGAAGAAAATAATTACACTTTCTAGTAGAGAACTAGGTATGAAAGTAAAGCATCAATAAGATTAAATACTTGTGTTAGGTTTTTAGGTAGGGTTTACATTGATTAAACTCGTTTGAAATCCCATTAGCAACCCACATAGGGTTAGGTTTTCTATTAACGAAACCCAACTAAGATGAAATCAAAACTTGAAAACTGTAGAAAAATTTCTAAACTTGAAAACTAAAGAAAAATCCTCTAGAGTGATGAGAAGAATTGTAGCTATACGAATAGTAGAAGGAAAACTAATTGTTGTGGCTTAAATATCGTAAAAAATTATAAATATATAACTTCCCATAAAGTGTTAAAGACTATGGTTTATATGATTTACCATAGATGCAATGAATTGTGGCCACCGAGTTGTTCTACTTTGCCAATGTATGTTCAAATCAAATGATGAAGGATTCAAATGAACCCACAACCAAAATTTAATTATGAACCCGTCAAGTTATTTCTTTTAAACCCAAATGATATTAGAATTAGATACATGGATGTATAATGAAATACATTATAAAATACATCTGCCAAATGAATAATAAGTATGGATTCAAGCATATAAATTTGTGTAAATAAGGAGAACGTACCCTGAAAGTAGAAAACCTGAATTTTTAGAATACATTCTGGTGAATGAGTCAAAAACTGGAAAACCTTGAAAGCAAGAAGATTTGAAAACATAAATTGTGCTCAAATAACATAGAATAAATGATTAAACCTTGGAGGAAATTCAATTTACATGACGTAGAGCCTTGTTTGTGTAAATTTGAAGTGAGATAATGACTTCGCAAAAATAACGACCAAAGCTAGTCATTCTGAATTCGTAATAACCCTAATTGTTGTCTACCATTGATCAAGTAAGGACAGATCACCATCGTAGATATTAGGGTTTGATTACTCACTGTGTCATAAAAATCGATCAACACACGGAAAATAATAAATCAAGTTGAAGGTTTGTAAAGAGTCTAGTTAAAGCTTAGATAAATATATCATATGCCTTTGGAGAAGAACATTTGAAAGATATAATACAAGAAATTGAATTAATGCAATGATATAAAGTGGTTGGTCAGGTTTATATATTGGTAGTTGTTTTCATGTGTTTTATATTATGTCGTGGATTAATCTATGTGACATATTCATGAAAATATCTGTAAACCAAAGTTTAGTACATAGAAAGCCGACATATTCATGAAAATATCTGTAAACCAAAGTTTAGTACATAGTAAGCCTCACCCTCGTTTCATAGGAGAACTAGAGTCATATGTGAACATTTGGAATTTGGATAATAACCAATATCAAAATAACATTTACAATTAGTACTTTTGAGATAAGGGAAAAAGCATACAATGTACAAATATTAATTAAGGGTTGGATGGTGAAGAAACATGATAAGTTTAGTACTAATAAAAATGAGTTTAAGAAACCTTCCTTTCTAACACTTTCAAAAGTAATCAAGGAAAGAATTACAACAGAAGTGCGAATCAAGAGAAAAAAACTAGGACAAAAAGGTGGATAAGGGGTAGGAGCAAGAAATAGGAAATTTGGAGAATTAATTAGACCACCTATTAAGTGTTGGTGATGCAATGAGAACCACTTGTGGAGAGTCTGTCCACAAAATCCATTGAACAAAAGAGCAACACTAAACAACTCGTAAGAGGATTTTATAGTCAATGATATTGCTTGCAATATTCCAAGGATTAGTGTGGCATTAGATGGAAGACAAGCATACCACTAGTCCACTATGGTGGAAGTTCAAGGTAAAATTGCGGAGAAAAAGGTTTTAGTATTAATAGAGCTTGGATCTACTTTAAGTTATATTCCCCCTGCTACAATTAAAAAATGTGGACTTAAAAAGGAAAAATAGAACAAGCATTGGTTGGTACAATTGGCCATCGGAACACAAAGGAAAGTTATAGAAATAAGCAAAGATTATCTACTAAATCTGAATGGAATAAATTCCCATTTAAATATAAAAACTTTACCTTTGGGATCATATGATGTTATTGTTGGGATGAATTGGTTGGAACCACATAAAGTTATTTTAAATTTTCTGGAAAAGTCTTCTACTTGCATTAATGATGAAGGGGAAACATGTACAGTCAATGGAGTGGAATTATTTCTGCAAGGTAGATTCCTACCTTACAATTAAATGAATGTGCGCGTAATGATTTTCAAATGTTTGCAGCTTAGATTGAAGACTTATCTAGTAGCAAACAGAAACCATCTCTAGAAAACTACCATATTTTGGAGAGATATGAAGATGTCTTTCTTGAGAAGATACTAGGACTTCCTCCAAGGAGAGATATATATATTCACCATTGATCTGATTCCTAGAGTAGTTATGGTATCCAAAGCTCCATATATAATGACTATCCCTAAGCTAATTGAGTTAAAATTCAGTTGCAAGAGGTGTTAGATAAGAAATTAATAAGGCCTTGTGTATCTCCTTGGGGCGCACCTATTTTATTTGTTATGAAGAAAGATGGGACTCTTAGTCTTTGTATATATTGCATGCATCTCAATAAAATGACCATAAAAAACAAATATCCTTTGCCCTGGACTGATGATTTATTTGATCAAGTATAAGGAGCTTCAATCTTTTCAAAAAATGATCTAAGATTTGGATACCATCATATTAGGATCAAGGATGAAGATATTCACAAAACAATGTTCAGAACAAGATATGGGCACTATGAGGTTTTAGTACTTCAATTTGGACTCACTAATGCACCAACCACATTCATGTGTCTAATGAATAGTGCATTGAGTCCTTTTCTTAACAATTTGTCATTGTATTCATAGATGTTATTTTGGTTTATTCAAAATGTAAAGAAAAACATGATTAACACTTGTAGATTGTTCTTCAAACACTTAGAGAGAATGAGTTGTATGCTAAGTTTATAAAATGTTCATTCAACCAAAAACATATTCAATATTTTGGAGATGTAGTGTTTGAAGAAGTAATTGTCGTAGATCTAGAAAATATTAGAGTTATTACTGAGTGGCTAGTACCTAAATATGTAGCCGATATCGGGCATTTATGAGAATTACTAGTTATTATAGAAGATTCATAGAAGGTTTCTCGAAATTTCCATATCTAATTACTTGCTTGTAAAAAAAGGGGACAAAATTTGAAAGGAGTCAGAAATGTTAAGATAGTTTTGAGAAAATAAAGCAGTTATTAACTACTACTCCAATCCTCAAATTACTTAATCCCAAATAAATATTTTGTTGTGTGTACATATGCTTGTAAATATGAGCATTCATGCTCTAAAGATGTGGATATACTACCTTATAGGAAGAATATTTCAACTAAACATAAACAATATTACCGTCAAATGTATTTTTGACTACGAAATATGAATACTAGACAAGCTAGATGGTTGACATTCCTTAGTGAATATTATTTTGAGATCGTACACATTAAAGGAAATGAAAACTAAATTGTCGATGCCTTGAATAGAAAATTAAATAAGATTTGTTCCATTTCAACAACCAGTTAGTAGATAGACCTGACAGAGAAAAAAAAAAAAAAAAAAAACTTAAAATAACAATAGGTTTTGATGAATAATACCTTAAAATTAAAAGCAAAATGCATAAAATTGAACTACTAGGTGAAGAGGAAACTAATTTTTTAGTAACTAATCAAGATTTTCTATTTACAAAGACATAATTTATTTTCCTAACAATTCAAAACTGAAATATGTGTTATAGATCAATTGCATAAGAAACCAACATATGGTCATCTTAGGTATCAAAAACCGATAATTGTGTTGATGAAAGATGGTTATTGTCCTAACATGAAAATAGAGACAACAGAGTATGTTTCTAAGTGATTAGAGTTCCAACAGGTGAAGGATTCCCACCAACACCTAACTCAAGGCTATTGCAACATTTCCCGATTCTAGAATGGAAATGGAAAATAATATCCATGGATTTTATTACTAGATTACCAAGGACTAGGAGGAAATATGACCCTATCATGGTACTGGTAGATAAACTTAGCAAAGTTGCACATATTATTCTTATTAAATCTACCTTTAAGGCTATTAACATAGCATAAATATTCATGAATGAGATATTGAGACTCCATGATATACTCGAAATTATGATTTCAAGTCATGATGCCAAGTTCACTTCTAAACTTTTAAATTTTGGAAAGGATTATTTGAAGGTATGAGACAAATTTAAATTTTAGGGTGGCATATAATCCTCAAACCAATGCTAAAATAGAAATAACCAATCATATCTTAGAAGGCATGTTAAGAATGTATGTTATGGATAGGACAACTAAGTGGGAAGGTTATCTCCACTTAGTTGATTTTGTCTATAATAACATATATCAAACTTCTTTGACGATGAGCCCCTTTGAGGTATTGTAATGAAGAAGATGCAAAGTACCTTTAAGTTGGGAGCTTCCTAAAGATCGGTTAGTATTGGGACTAGATATGTTAAGGGAGATGGAAGAAGTGGTTAAAAAAGTCAAGCATAATTTAAAACCAACCCAAGATCAACAAAAAAGTTATGCAAATTTGAAATAAGTTCAAAAGGAATTCAATGTGGGAGATCAGGTATACTTAAAAGTGAAACCAAATAAAAGTACACATAGACTTGGAAATTGTGCCAAGTTATCACCTAGATATTGTGGACCTTTTGAAGTATTAGTTGGAGTTGGACAAGTTTCTTATTAGTTCGCACTTCTAGCAAACAGAAAAGTTCATAATATATTTCATGTATCTTTGTTAAAGAACTATATACATGACCCAACTCATATAATTGATTGGAATGTTATATAGGTGGAACCAAAGGGATAATTTCTAGTATAACCACTACATATTCTAGACCAGAGGGTAGTCATGATTTGGAATAGAGACGTGGCTCAAGTGAAAGTTAAATGAAAAAATTTTAGCCTAGAAGAGGTAACTTGGGAGTTCAAGGATGTTTTTAAAGAAGTATATACATCCTTGTTTTAACTTGTTGAAATGAATTCCATGGTTTACATGTCGACAGTAAGATGGTGTGAAATTGAAGCGCAGGAGAATGTGATATCCGCTGATAATTATGATTAAGTATGACTATGTTTTGATTTTAGAATATCGATTTACAAATACTTTATTAGTGTGATAAACTGATAAAAATGAATGTAAATTTTGTATTTTTTATGTCGTTAATAAAAAACCAAGTGTGGAAAAAATAAGAAAGTTACATCTCGCTATATGAGATTAAGGGTGCAAATTAATGTTGGTTATTAATAACTCATTTATTAAGTCCTAAGCATCCAATCTAAATTATTTGATTAATTATGAATTATGGACATGCTTGATCTATAACTTCCCTAAAATACAGGGAGTTGTCTTTGGAATTGGGAAGTAGAGCTCAATAAATGAGTTGGTAACTATTTTCCACCTAGGGGGTGAGGTGGAAGTACTTACTACCAAATAATTGGTAGGGGGTCATTACCTTTTGTCTTCTTGCTGGAATGGTAGTATGTAGGAGAAAATTGTGGAATGTTAAGGAAAAAAAAATAGAAAAAAGAGTATTTTTAATTTGTAAACATGTGCTCAGGAAGACACTTGAGGGATGAAGTATCATTGGTTGGGTGGAAATGGCGAGCTTTTGTATTATTTCCAGGCTCATACTTTCAAGTCAATACCCTTAAACCTCTATTATGTGGATAATTTTTTTAAGATGAGAAATGATATAATACTATGTTATCTTTTGTCATGTAGTATGTGGATAAAGATTTAGTGATGATTAATTTGTGAAACAAAATATTTGTTATATATTTTATTTAGTGCATGTAAATACAATCAAATATACAATTTATTTTATGACTTGTTCAAGTTAAATATCTATGTATATTAAGAATATAGAAACAACGGTATCTATTTTGTATACAAAGAATACCAGTTCAGCTACCTATATAATAGCAGAATTAAAAATTGCTTTGTTAGAGTAGAAGCAAATATACAGTGATGATATTCTATAATATTTATATTATAGTATTTGGTCATATAAATAATAGTCAAGGACAATAAATATTGAAATGTACAAAAAAACTCCTTAGAAATTTTCACTTAGAAATCATCATAAGTTCTAAGTTATTACCTTATCAAGATAAAATCTACCCAAAGAAAACGTGATATAAATTCCATAATAAAGACAAAAAGAAGTGGACAATTGAGCCTAGCAAGGATAATTTCCAGAACGTAAAGTACAGAGGAATGGGATAAAAAATCATGAATAGAACTTCATACAAGAACATATGAATATAAACCTTGAAAATGTACATATATCAATGTTTAGTGACTTGAAAGTCATTGTTCATAAAATACAATGGAAGATATATTGAGAACCCTAAGAGTATTAACAGGAATTTAAATATATTCAAGAAAACAAGTGATGTGGGAGTCCGAGTAAGGTCATTACATCTTAGGCTAAAAGCCTTAAAAAAACTTACTTCCTTATAAGAAGCGATTGTGCAAAGAAAAAAAAGGAGTTTAATAAACTATGGGGATAAAAATCCTAGAAACTTGATCTTGTCCACAAATACATAGTAATCATGTTGGAGAAACCAAGGGTTTGGCTCACCCGACCTAGTAAGCGACAATAAAAAAAAAGCTCCTTCAAGTTAGAGGAATACTTTAAGCCTCCTCAGTGAAACAAAAATCTTTTAACTTTTACTAACCTTGAATAAAAATACCTACAAACAAACATTGGAAACAAATAGTATGTTAAAATTTGGCATATTTATGTATAAGAAAAACTACTATAGAAATTTAAGAAAAATGTTTTTAAAAAATGTGCAAGTATTAATAAAGATTTATTACCTAAGTAAAATCTAGAAAGTAGGAGATCTAGCCATATACATGTGTCATAAATTAGGATTGAAGTTAGTAAGTGTAATCAAAATTATAAATTTATGTAATTAAAATTTAAATGCATTATAGTAAAAAGTAGAGAGGGAAAATTCAAATTATACAGTTCGAGGCTATCATCACACAATTACAATAGATTTTGAGACCTAATATCAGGTCTATGACCACTTAAAGAACAAGAAATATACTTAATAATACCCTAAGGGTTATGGTATAAAATTATAGAGCTTAACATGAATTATAAAAGATAAAACTAAAGTTAGTTCACTACTATGGAATGTCTAGGGTAAAAGAAAAACATAGTTGTAAAATATAACATAATATAACTAAATCAAAATAGAGATCATAATTCAATAACCCTACCTTAAATATTTCAGTTGTTGCGTAAAAATTCAAAAATGCTACCAACCTTAAGGTTAGAAGGACCAAGCCGAAAGGGACAATAACATAGAAGAAAATCATCGAAAAATGGAAGCATATAAACCCTACAAAGGAGTAAGACAAAAAGTACACTTTCCAACAAAGAACTGGATATGAAAGTAAAGCATTTGTAATAGTTAATACTTCTCTTAGTTGTTTAGGTAGGGTTTACATAGATTAAAACCCTTTCAAATCTCGTTGGAAACCTACACAATATTAGGGTTTCTACTAATGAAACCCAACCAAGATGAAATGAAAAATAAAAAATCACGCTAAAAGATTCATAAACTAAAGAAGTGATACTTATGTATAAATTCTAAACTTGAAAATTAACAAAATTCTTATAGAGGGGTGAGAAAAATTGTAAATATATGAATAGTAGAAAGAAAACTATATGGCATGCCTTAAATATCATAAAAATTTTGAATATATAACCTCCCATAAAGGATTAAAATGTAGGGTTTATATAATTTACTGTAGAGTCGATGAATTGTTGCCACCGAGCTGTTTTACTTCGCCAATGTATGTTAAAGCCAAGTGGTGAAGGACTGAAACAAATCCACAACCAAAATTTAACTATGAACCTGTCAAGTTATTTCCTGTAACCCAAGAATTAGATACAAGGATGTATAATACATCTACAAAATATAATATAAAATACATCTACCAGACGAAGCATAGTATAGATTCAAGCATATAAATTTATGTAAATAAGGAGAACTTATCCCAAAAGTAAAAGCTTTAGAGAATACATTCTGGTGCATGAGTTAGAAACTGGAAACTCTTGAAGACAACAATATTTGAAAACATAAACTGTGTTCCAAATAAAACAGAATAAAGGGTTAAACCTTGGAGAAAATTCAAGCTACTTGACTTGTGGAGCTATGTTTTCACAAAGTGGAAATGAGATAATGACTACACAAAAATGATGGCCAAAGGTAGTCATTGTGAGTTTATAATAACCCTCATTGTTGTGGATCGTTGGTCAACCCCAGATAGATCACCATCGTAGATTTTAGGGTTTGATTCCATCATCCTTTCATAAAAACCAATCAACACATAGAAAAGAATAAATCAAGTCAATGGTTCATGGATAATATAGTTAAATCTTAGATAAATATACCATATGCCTTCAAAGAATAACATTTGAAACATATAATACAATAACTTGAATTAATGCAATGATATAATGTGGTTAGGCTGAGTTTATATATTGGTAGTTGTTGGCATGTGTTATATATGATGTCGTGGATTATGTGACAGATTCATGAAAATATTTGTAAACCAAGCTTTATAATATAGAAAGGAAAAAGAAAACTTTTTTATTAACAAGTTTATATATCTCGATAATAAACAATATCAAAATAACATTTACAATTATTGGGTGTTTGTTATATTCTTTCCATGACTAGCGACACGCACAAAGATGGGAGGTTAGAGGAGGGGTGGCCAGCTCCCCCTTTGTTGTGTTGGGGGCAACACAATGAGAATTCTTTTTTGGACCCTATATTAGGTTGGTGGACCTATATATGGTTTTGTGCATGGATTTCACACATGGTTATGGGCATGATGGTTTTCTACCCATGGTATTTTGTAGATCTAGTCAAGGGAACTACGGTTATGTTCTAATCCAGGGTTAATGGATTGGGATTTATGGATGTTTCAACATTTAATATTATATATATATATATATATATATATATATATTTGTATACATTGAAAGGAATATAATAAAAAGTCAATCCGATAGTCCCGTTTTTGGGATCCAAGGCAAAATCTTTGTGTATATTTACTTTATGTTTTATTTTCTCACCATTGTTTCTTTCCTGTTTTTAGAATTTGTATATAGGTAATTTTTGTACATGGTTAAAACCTACAACAATTAACACTTCCTAGATGAGAGAATAAGCATACAATATACAAATATTAATTAAGGACTAGATGTTCTCACTTTTATATAAGTAAATTCCTTGAATTAATTAAATTACATGTTTATGGTGATTGCTCCTTGGAAGAGTAAAAGAAAAGAATAACTATTAATGCAAATGGAATAAATTAAACGAGAAATTAAGAGGAAGGCTTCCAAGGATAGAATTACAAAATAAGGATAATGTCTTCTTATAAAAAAATAAAAATAAAAAAATTGTTGTATAATATATGTATTACATCTCCCCACACCATTCATTGCATTCACTGAAGGGTTAATATGTTGGTAATCCCGCTTACAAGCTATCTCCCAATCCTAGCTCCCCTAGGCCCATGTGACTAGGGCTAAGGCTAGGGCCCCTCCAAAGACTAAAATTACAACACTATACCATAGTTATGAGAGATCCAACCCAAAAAAATTTCAATGGAGAATACAAAAGGATTTTTTCTATTAATCGCAATGGCCTTCAACCGCCTTCCACATACGACCGTCATCTTTAATTGGGCAACCTTCATACCATTGAAAATGACAACCATGGCCATCAAGGTGGCATTTCCCATTTATGAACATATATAGCACACAACAAACACATGGTGGTGGTCTCATGCACCTTCTTAAGTGAAATATTGTTCCTCCACTAAGGGAAACCTATGTTGCAAAAGACATTGTAATCCTTGATGCAAAATCCTATTGAATTATATGAATCTTTAGTTTCATGTATATTCTTCTATATATCGTTCTATCATAGATTCCTCATCCTACTTGAATACTAAGCCTCCTTCTATCTCTTTCTTTTTTGCCTCATCCTCAACTCTCTTCATAGAAAATTCCTTTAATGATTCATATTCTAAACACTATTGTATTGACTTTCGTTATGAATCCCTTATTGAATACATGATCACTAATCCCCCATATCTTAACAAAATTCATGTGTTCATGGAATCTTTTGCCTTGTTTTCCCTCCTAATGGAATATGTCCCTCCATTTTACTCTCCCCTTCCCTACACGAGGACAAGTTTCTTCCTAATTTCATTCTCCCTGATGAACTCAAGTATCATCTCTCCTCTCTTGGATTCCAATGTCCTCTATTTTTTTCTTCTCTTCCCAACCCCTTGTCCCTCTCTTCTTAGTGGTTAGACAAAGACTTACCTCTATCTCTAAGATACCATTGGTAGTGAAAATTTTAAAACCTCATTTAAATTTATATTTATAATAAATGAGTGAATCTCCACAATACATAGGATAATTTGAAAGTTATTTTATCAATATCATAATATGTATATATACTTTTTTTACCAAATATTTTATTGAATTATATAATCTTGTAAAATATTAGTAAATTTCTTTCTCTTTACAAAACTATATAATTAAACTTTATTTTATAATTATATCAAAGTATATATTAAACTATAATAAACTATATATTAAGATATCTATAATATAAATAAACATATTATAATATTATACTATAATATTATAATATAATATAATATTAACAAATGTTATAATAATAATAAAGGTTAAATATATCAAATTATATATTAAATTATACTATAGTGTTGGTTAATTATGTCATATTTCAAATGATTTAAAGTATGAGTATTTATATATGTAGGAATAAAATATATGGTGATAAGGTGTTTTGTTAAGGTACTCAATGGTGTAAAGGCTACTAGCTTAAAATTTAGTGGTCAAAAAATTATCGATGCTAAGGGTTGCTGTAGCCTAAAAAGAATGTGATCCTCAAATAATTTTGATAATTTAGATGCTCCTAAGTCATAACTACTCCAACTACAAGTTAAACATATCAATCTTAAAACTCATATAACTTAAAAAACAATATATTATATATCAAACTTTATATTAAATTATATATCATAAAATATATTAATTATTTAAAATTATATTTCAAAATAAATAAATAAAGATAATATGGTTCAATCCATATGTATTAAATTATATAAATTTATATATAAAGTATTTATAATACACTAAATATAATACATTTCAATCCATAGAAGTAAACATTGGAGTACACCATAGTTCAAGGAAAATAGCAAAATGATCCAATAAGATTGTTAAATTATTGCACAATTATGTAATTGTCATATTTTATGTGTCTATGAAATATTCAATGTTTTTTTATTTACCCCATTGCATTGAATTTACACACTCTATCAAAAATGTTTCTATTTTGAGTTTTGTTATAACATGTCACTACAACCTCCAATGAAGTCGAATGTAGCAGATCAATATTGTAAAATTAAAGAAAAAAATACAGAGACTTTATTAATATTTATGGAATCAAGGTAAAAAAAATGGTGAAAATATATTCCAGTAAATGTGATATTTATCTATCTATCTAAATCATGCATGCCATAAATATATTCAACTATATATATATATATATATATATATATATATATATATATATATATATATTGTGTGTATTGTATGTACTTTTGTTGAGTTGCTTTTTGCTTGTACAAAATACATGTAGTAAGGGAGATTTTGGCTTGAGTTGAGGTGATAATCTCCTATGGCTTACTTACAAATTTAAGGTGGAATATATATGTAATTCATTATTTTGAAATATTATATATATTTTTAAGAAGAAAATCTATATTCAAAATAGAAATTATGTGTTTTTCGCATGAATACAAAATTTCCAACTTCCAAAGGAACACCTCCTTCCATATTCTCGATAATCTTACACTTTTTTCTTCTCTTTGAACAAAAATATTTACAAACCTTACACCCTTAAAGCTCGACAACTTTTAACATAGCCTTAGCATAACCTCCCCCTATCATAACATGCTGAGGTAGCCTCTTTGAAATCTAAAGAAAAAAAATTATGATAATAGTGGTGATTAACTTAGTAACTTGACCTTTTGTCATCTATTACTAAGTTCCTCATCTACTATTGACCAATCCTTCCCCATTGAAACGTTAAGAGCCATGATTATGCCACCCTCACAAATAACACTAGTCCTATGCACACAATCAAAGGTAGCCCAAAATGAATTGACTATGATCCATATTGACTCTACTATCCATCAACCCTTTGATACAATCATGTGGCTGATTGCTTTAATATTTTCTCAACCAACAAAACCAAGTCATTTTGGAACAAGATGAAATAATCCTCTAATATATTTTCATTTGAGGAGGAGTAATGACCACCTTGATAGCCTAATAATTTGACAATACTACCAAATCTAAACTTAAACCTACTCAACTACTATTGAATAATTCTTCATTGTGGAAATATTAGGAGGCACAATTATGTTTCCCTTGAAATCTAAAGAAAATGTTTTCGAGAATAGTGGTGACTAACTTAGTAACTTGACCTTTTGTCATCTATTACTAAGTTCCTCATCTACTATTGACCAATCCTTCCCCATTGAAACATTAGCAGGCATGATTATGCCACCCTCACAAATAACATTAGTCATATGCATACAACAATCAAAGACAACCCAAAATGAGTTGTCTATGATTCATATTGACTCCTCTATTATCCACCAAATTACCTTTTGCTACAATCATGTGGTCGGGTGCTTTAATATTTTCTCAACCAACAAAACCAAGTCATTTGGGAACAAGAAGATATAATCCTCTGATAGTTTTTCATCTGAGGAGTAATGACCACCTTGATAACCTAATAATTTGACAATATTACCAAATCTAGACTTAAACCTCCTCAACTACTATTGATGAACTCTTCGTCATGGAAACATTAGGAGGCACAATTATGTCACCCTCACAAATAATATTGGTCCTATGCATACAAGCAAAACTAGCCAAATATGACTTGTTTGTAACAAAACAATCTAAGTTGTCTGTGAAAAAATAATCCATATTAACTCTACTATCCACTGCATCACCTTTCAATATAATCCCCTAACTCAAATGCTTTGAGATGTTCTAAACCAATAATATCAAGTCATGTGGGAATGAAGACATTTGATCTTTTAACAAATTTTCATCCAAGTGTTCTAAAAGGACATAATAATCAAAGTCACCCATCTCGCTAGCAACTCATTATCTTTTGCAACACCAACTACATCTTTCTAAAAAACTTCTATATGAAAATATACCTTATATATGTAGTGTGTATATTTTAAATGTAACTAAGTAATGCACCCTCTAACTCAAAGGATCTCATTCATGTCTCAAAAACAACCTCAATGAACAATTAACTCACTAAGTGATAACATTTTACATTCATTCAATATATATATATATATATATATATATACAATTTTTTCCTATGTGGTTTCCCATAGCACAATCACAAAGTTTGACTTCTAGAGTGTAGAGAGAATTAGACTCGTGACCTCTCAATAGTAGATATGAGGCTATAATACACTAACATGTGTTTGTGAGGCATATATAACCATTTTAAAATAGGACCTCTAGAATTTTAATTTTATTATCAATAATTATTAGATGATGGCAGGGATTTAATCTCCACTAAATATTAGAGGATATTCTTAATAATATACATAAATCAAAGGTTGAGATTTATTTCCAAAATAGTTATGCCATTTTTATTCATTTAATCAAACTATTTAATTAAAAAATGTCACATGAACAAGTGTCTAGTGATTTTTTTTTACATTTAACATTGATAAATTATGGTATAAGCCTATATTATTATGACAATACATATTTACAAATAAATTTTTTTATAATAAATTAGAATAGTTAAAGATATTATTAAGTAGTTTTTGAATATATGTATAACTTATATTAATGATTTTATAATTAATAATATACGGTTTAACATAATTATAATTAAATTTTTTTAATTCTAGTTTTTGTGGTCAAATTGTTTTTGAGAAATCCTTCCTCGATTCCAATCACATAAATATTTTAATTGTTATTATAAATTGATGCTATTAATATTTTTATAATCACTGTGTTTATTTACGAGTAGTGTAATGCCACATACAAATGGTACGATTTTCTATGGAGGGGAGGACTCGTGATGATCAGAAGGTGACACAGGTGTTTTAGAGGTCATCATATTTTAAATTCCGAGCAGTCTAAGAGACCGTTGCCATCGGAATCATATGAGTTTATCATTTTCTGGCAATTGGCCAACTCTTCACCCTCCATCAACCCCAAATTAGATAGAACCTGTTGAAGCTCCGTGGGAGAAATGAACCCATCATTATTCATATCGTAGACCTTAAGAGCCTCCCTCAAACCATCGCCCCCATCACCGTCGTTTAATTTATCTTCAAGAATAGACTTACACATCCTAACGAATCTGTTGCATGTCAAGCTTCCATCTTCGCTCTCAGATCTTGGTGCAACCACATATTTCAACTCTTCTTCCGATATGTCCATTCCCAGTCTTTTCAAGTAACAATTAATTTCAAGTACACTCAGTTTCCCGTCCCCATTTTCATCCAACATCTCAAACAATCTGCGTAATTTAAAGTAAACTCAGTTTCCCGTCCCCATTTACACTGTAAATTATCTGGAGAAAGTTAGTTAGTGCAATGAAATGTGTATTAAATGGTAATTGCAACTTGGGCTTTCAGACATTAAGCAATCTCTAAATAGAAAGCATGGGCGTGGAAATGCAATTTATAGTTAAAATGCTAAGCTCCAGAAAGGTCGCCCTAGCCGTACTCTGCCAATCGCTGTGACCTTAGGGTGCCCTGAGCTTATATAGATCGCTATCTCAAGATCGCTGATTCTTTGAATATGTTGGAAATTTCTAGTAATTTCAAACAAAAGACTAAATAGAGAAAATGCTCTGTTTTGCACATAATCTTTAACACACGGCAGTAAAAAAAATTGTTTGCTGGAGAACAGAGTTTTCCTTACACACAAAATAAACTTGTATTCATTAATCAAAGACAACTGTTGTTACAAGTTCTTTCTTTGCCAGAGGGATTCTCCAAGAACTTCCACAAAACAAATTACTCTATTTCAGCTCCAAAAAATTATTTTTACACTAATGTGTTTAAAAATAAAACTTATATTTACTGCTGTAAAAATCTCTTACATTTTCAATTTACATTCAACAAAAAAACTTCTTCTCGCGCTGCTGGGCATATTACATTTCATACATTGGAATTACAAAAAAAACATTACATTTGCTCTATGCAAATTACACACTGTTGTGCGTGTAAAAACCCCTTTTTTCTTCTGCGTACGTGCTACTGCGCATTCCAAACTCCAGAACCAAAAAAAACATTACATTGCATATGCTAAAACAACAAAACAAAAACATATTACTTTTACCTTTTCTTGTCCGTTAAAACAAGAATTACATCCGTGCATTAAAAAAAACATTAAAATTAACGACTTTACCAATATTATATGAACTGAAATAAATTGCATTAATTATTTTACTGGCAAACCTATGGTCAAAAATGAAACTTTTACTTCACGTAAGTTCAAATGGTGCAGGGTTGTTGATTTAATCGCATGGTTGACCGCGATATCAGGAGGCCCTTCCTTGCTGAACTTTAACGGCCGGGGAATGGGTGGTTTTGGAACCGTACTGTGGACACGCATCAGCTGGTCGACGTGATCGGAGCCCCCTCGGAAAATACCACTCAGTGTGAAAGGTTTCTAGAATTAATACGCCTAGGTGAAATTATAATTTCAACACTCCCCTTTAATTTCAACTACTGGGTTATCAATCATACCTAGACATTTCCTCAAAAATTCAAAATTTTTCTGGCCCAATGGCTTGGTCAGAATGTCTGCAACCTGCTCTTGAGTCCTGCAATGTTTTAAGACAATTTCTCCATTGCTTACCAATTCTCTGATGTAATGAAACTTTGTGTCTACGTGTTTTGTTCTCTTATGAAACACTGAATTCTTAGATAATGCAATAGCTGAGCTATTGTCACAAAAAATCACAGTTCATTTTGCTTTCTCTTGGCATAAGCTCCTCAACATTCTTCTCATCCAAACTGCTTGACATGCTACTGCTGTAGCTGCCACATATTCAGCCTCTGCTGTAGACAATGCTACAATAGGTTGTTTTTTAGAAGCCCATGAAATAGCTCCTGAATCCATGTGAAAAGCATAACCAAATGTGCTTTTCCGATCATCTACACTTCTAGCTCAATCACTATCAGTCTATCCAATTAAATCTGAACATTCTGAAGTAGTATATAAAATGCCAAACCTTTTAGTACCTTTAACATACCTTAGAATTCTTTTTGTTGCGTGCAAATGTGCTTCTTTTGGCTTCTCCGTGAATCTGGAAATTAAACTAACAGCATGTGTTATATCTGGCCTAGTTGCAGTCAAATACATGAGGCTTCCAACTATGGTTTTGTACAAACTTGGTTCAAAATCTTTGTTGTTGTCCTCTTTGCTGAGTTTTAATTCTATCACTATGGGAGTGATTGCTGCTTTTCTCTCCTGCATATTGAATCTTTCCAACACTTCATTAACATACTTTGCTTGTGAGATAAAAATCCCATTTCCACTTTGTTCTACTTCTATTCCTAAGAAGTATCTCAGCAAACCCATGTCAGTCATCTCAAATTATTCTTTCATGACTGTTTTGAAATTTTCAATAAGATATTCATCATTACCTGTGAAAATAACATCATCAACATATAACACAACAATTAGAATTTTACCATATTTTTCTTTGATGTAGAGGGTGGGTTCTACCTCACATTTTTCAAATCCATTTTCAAGTAGATAGGAATCTATCCTACTGTACCATGCTCTCGGTGCTTGCTTCAGCCCATAAAAAGTTTTCTTCAATTTGCACACTTTGTTCTCTTGGTCTTTCTTTTCATAGCTTAGAGGTTGCTCAATGTAAACCTCTTCCATTAACACTCCATTTAGGAATGCTAACTTCACATCCATTTGGTAAACTTTCCACTTGTTTTGTGCTGCTATGGACAGCACTGCCCTCACAGTTTCCATTCTTGCAACCGGTGCAAAAGTTTCCTCATAGTCTCTCCCATACTGCTACTTATATCCTTTGACAACAAGTCTTGCCTTATGCATTTCTATTTTTCCTTCAGCATTACTCTTGGTCTTGTAAACCCATTTAACTTCAATGACTTCTTTTCCTTTTGGTAGTTCTACTAAATCCCATGTCTTGTTTCTTTCTATGGCATTGATCTCCTCATCCATAGCTTCTATCCATTTCCTATCCTTAATTGCATCTTCGAAATGAACAGGGTCATCAACATGACAATATAAAGCAAATAAAGAGTTCATACATTCATCATAAATGTCACTTAAATTTCTGAACTTCTTACCTCTTTCATTTGGTGTACAAGTACTTGAAGAAGCACTTGAATTTCCTCCTTGTGGTGTGCTTGTGGAAGCACTTTCATTTCTCCTCAAGGGTGTCTCTTGCTGCCCTTGTGTTAGCACTGTTGTTTGAGGATGTATTTCAGCCATCTCCTCATCATCTTCATCATGAGACAAACAATTTTTAACATTCACTGTTCTCTCTATGCTTCCTCCTCAATGAACTGAACATCTCTACTCACAAAAAGCTTCTTGGAGGATGGGTTATACAACCTGTAAGCTTTGGATTCCTCACTGTATCCAATGAAAATACATTTCTCTCATTTGCTATCCAATTTCTTACTTAGCTGATATGGAATGTATGCATAAGCCACACATCCAAACACTTTCATGTGGGTGACTCCTTGCTTTCTCCCACTCCATGCTTCTTCCGACACTCTGTTCATGACTGCTTTTGTAGGACATCTATTCAAAATGTATGCTGCACAATGTACAGCTTCAGCGCAATAATCATTTGGCAAATGCTTTTCCTTTAACATACTCCTCTGCATATCCATGATGGTCCTATTCTTCCTTTCGGCAACACTATTTTGTTGTGGAGTGTACCTTGTAGTAAACTGTTTATGAATTCCATTTCTCTACAAAAACTTAGAAATTCTTTGGAGATATACTCACCTCCTCTATCAGTTCTTAGAACTTTGATATGCAGCCCACTTTGGTTTTCTACAAGTGCTTTGAAATTGCGAAATTTTTCAAGCACTTCACTTTTGTTCTTCAGGAAATAAACCTAAGTTTTTCTGGTAAAATCATCAATGAATGTTAGTATATAGAGGTTGCCTGCAAGTGATGGAGTTTGCATCGGTCCACATAAATCTAAGTGGACAATTTGTAACGATGCTTTTGCCCTTATGCTTTTCCCAGATGGAAAAGTTTCTCTGTGTTGTTTCCCCAATATACAGCCTTCACAAAGGTTGTCCAGTTTCTCTATCAATGGTAATCCTCTTACCATTCCTTTTCTATGCAACAAGTTAAGACCTCCAAAGTTGAGATGTCCAAATCTCAAGTGCCACAACCAATTTTCATGCTTTGGTTCGCTTTGGAAAGCCTCTTGTGTAACTGCTGCAATTTCTATCCCATCTTTCAAATCTACTTTTATCCTGAGAGAAAACATCCTCTTCCTCATCATCTTCACTTCAGCAATACATAGTTTGTTGGGTTTTCTATCTATGATGGTTCATACATTATTCTCAAAAAAAACATTGTACCCCTTTTGAACAAGTTGTCCAATACTTAAGAGGTTACACTTCATTCCGGGAACATAATAGACATCTGCTATGGTTTTCTTTTCACTTTTCTTTATAAAGATTTTTACCTCTCATTTTCCCACAACAGAAACTTTACTATCAATGCCAAGGGTGACTTGTGACTTCACACTCTGATCTAACTTAGAAAACAATGCTATGTTTCCTGTCATATGGTTACTTCAACTGGAGTCTAGAAACCATATATCATCACTCTTTGTTTCATCCATATTACAAGCTAATAACAAATTATCTTGGCTGATATTTTCTCTAATGAAATTTGCACTAGATGTATTATTCATATCATGTTGTTTCTTCCTACATTCATTTGCATAATGTCGATACTTTTTACAATAATAACATTGGACATTGGATTTTTCATACCTTTGTCCTTGAGCATGATGTTGTCCACTTTGTTGATCGCTGCGTTGGCCTTGGTTCTGATTTGGATTGCTACCTCTTCCTTAAGTGTTTGCTGCACTGTTTCTTCCACCTCTGTTTTGGCTTCTGTCTCTTCCTCTCTTGTTTCCTCTGCCTTGACCTCTTCCTCTTCCAAAGGACATCTGGGTCTTAAAGGCTTGTTCTAGAGATGGGTTTTATTTCCTACTCAATCTTTGCTCATGTGTTATCAGTGATGCATGTAGTTCATCAACTGATAAATTTGTGAGATCCTTTGTCTCTTCTATGGTGGTGACAATCACATCGAACTTTTAGGGTAGAACTCTCAATTGTTTCTCCACAATTCTCCTTTCTTCAAGAATCTCTCCATGAAACCTTATCTATGTGACTAGTCCAATCACTTGTGTGAAGAATGAGCCAATATTGTCTGACTCCTTCATGCATAGATTCTCAAAATATCTCCTCAGCAACTGTAGTTTTGTTGTCTTCACTTTCTTCATGCCTTTATAAGCTGTCTTGAGAGTTTTTCATGCTTCTTTGGATGTCTTGACTATTGCTATCCTTGGAAACACACTCTCATGCACTGTTTGATATAAGAAGAGAAGGGCTTTGGAATCTTTCTTCTTATAGCTCTTCAAAAGATCTTTCTCTGCCTGAGTTAAATTGTTAAACTCATTTTCATCTGCTGGTTATTCAAATCCATCCTCAACAAACTCCCATAAATCTTGTGAGGCAAACATGGCTCTCATGGTTATTGCCCAATAGTCATAGTTTTTCCCATTAAACTGTGGGAGCTGAATATTACAGATACCCATGATAGTGCTGGTGCTGGTGCCAGCTATTCTTGCACTCTAAACTATGCTTATAAATCCTTGACTGTGTATTTAAAATCACTGACTGTCTTCAACAACAACACAAAAACTTGAGAAATACCTTTGAATCTTTCTTGACTGAGTCTTCACTCTGTTGGAGAAGTTGCTGCAACAAAAAATCATTCCGTCAGCTTCTTTGAAGGTAGCTTCTTTGACACCTTCAAACAGCCTGGACAAGCTTTCATACAATGTTGGAAATTTCTGGTAATTTCAAACAAAAGACTGAACAGAGAAAATGCTCTGTTTTGCATAGGATTTTTAACACAGGGAAGCAAAAAAAATTGTTTGTTGGAGAACAGAGTTTTCCTTACACACAAAATAAACTTGTATTCATTAATCAAAGGCAATTATTGTTACAAGTTCTTCTTCTGCCAAAGGGATTCTCCAAGAACTTCCACAAAACAAATTACTCTGTTTCAGCTCCAAAAATTTATTTTTACACTACTGTGTGTAAAAATAAAACTTACATTTACTACTGTAAAAATCTCTTACATTCGCATTTTACATTCAACAAAAAAAACTTATTCTCGCGTTGCGCATATTACATTTCATACATTGCAATTACAAAAAAAACCATTACATTTGCTCTATGAAAATTACACACTGTTGTGCGTGTAAAAACCCCTTTTTTCTTCTACATAAGTGCTGATGCGTATTCCAAACTCGAGAACAAAAAAAAACATTACATTGCACATGTTAAAACAACAAAACAAAAACATGACTTTTACCTTTTCTTGTCCGTAAAACAATAATTACATCCGTGCATATGAAAAAACATTAAAATTAAAGACTTTACCAATAATATACGAACTAAAATAAATTGCATTAATTATTTTACTAGCAAACCTGCTGTCAAAAATGAAACTTTTACTTCAAGTAAGTTCAAATGGTGCAGATCCGTTGATTTAATCGCATAGTTGACGGAGATATCGGGAGGCCCTTCATTGCTGAATTTTACTGGCTGGAGAATGGGTGGTTTTGGAACCGTACTATGGACACGCGTCATCTGATCGGTGTAATCAAAGCCCTTTCGGAAAATACCACTCAACGTGAAAGGTGGTGCGATAAAACACTGCTTAATTTCCAAAATTAATATGCACAAGTAAAATTATAATTTTAAGAAAATATTCATTGACAAATATTCAGCCAATCAGTAATCAAGATAAAGATGTCGCCCTTAAGCTCACGACATGCTTTTCATAGAAATTTTATGTCTAACAAATTGAAAAACAAAATAAATGTCTAACCCAATGAAAAATTCCAAGTTGATCATTCTATTTAGAGCTGCGATTTTATCGTTTTTTATGGTGTCATAATCCAAAACCGATGATAAGTTTAAATATACGCCATTTTACGATGAGAAGTTAAATATACGCCATTTTACGTTCCCGTGTTGTATATATAATGTGAATTCAACCTAAAAAAGCTATATAAAACATTTGCAATAATAATTAGAATTATACAAATATTAGTATGTTATTTTAATAATAATTATAAAAGTATCAATATATTTTTGTTTTATCAGTGTGCAATGAATATATGAGCGCTAGTGCTTTTAATTTTATATATGTTTGGTGTATGTTTATGAAGTGTAGCACTGCATGATATAGGAACAACTATTGAAAAAGAAAAAACTATGCAACAAACACTGGAAAAGAAAAGCTTCCGCTAAAACAACTTTGTTTCTTCTTTTTAGTTGTAATAAACATCTATCCTAATGGCTGAAGTTTTTTTTTCCCAAGTTGTATCATCTTATAAATTCAACTAATCACAATTAATTTTATATTTTTAAAACTAAATTCATGTTTTCTTTTCGACATCTACATACCACCCATGTTAATTAACATTGTTAGGTCAATTATGTGCTTACTAAATATCTTACACTACCAACAAATTATACAAGCTAATGTTGAATGATTATGTGCATCTTCGAAAGAAGAATGTGTGATGCAAAATATTTTATCATACAAATAAAGTTAGGAAGCATTAATTATATATATATATATATATATATATATTATATATACGAGTTGAATGTGATTAAATGAAATGGTGAATCTACGTGATTGATGTTAGGGTTACACAAGTTTTTGACTATCTTCATGCTACTGCCGAGGTTCATGGCTTCGAAAGAAATCAGGGGCTCACGCCATGGCATGGAGAGAGGATACATGGCTATCATGTGCGCATAGTCGGGTTTCTACCACCGGCGCTGAATGTAGGGGATGGTTCTCTCGCCGGCTTCGTTATTCGATCGACCTCGAGGGTGCGTACGAATGGACTATTTGCTGGTATTTTCTTTCTTGTTGGGAAATTTTGATAATTCCAGAACAAATAATGCTATGTTTCTTAACATAGAGAAACTAAAAATGTTTAGGGAGAAAACAGAGTTTCACACACAAAAAAAAAACTTGTATTCATTAACAAGACTGACTGTTACAAAAAATCTTCCTCTAACAGAGGGATTACAACAAGACTGCTTCAAAGGCAGTTCCCCCAAAAACTTCATTCTGTCTCTCCTGGAAAATATAGCATGGAGATGTCTGCGGTGGCGTACAAGGACTAGAGATTTGATGAACAAGGATTGTCTGCAGATCTCCTCAAGAGGTAATCTTAAATATTACTAACAGAAATCTGAGCCTGATCTATGTTTTTATGATTATCAATTCGAGCTTTGATTAATGACTTGACAAGGGTATGGCAATGGTGGATTCATCAATGCCCCACCGAGCATTACCACCATTCCGTAAAAGCGGTGTGGGGAATCCCATGATGGTTTTCCGAAGAAAAAACTATTTGTTGTCATTTTTTAATGGCAGAGTCCGGCAAAGGACTGGCGCTGCAGTTGAAAGTAATATTTCAACACTCCCCTTTAATTTCAACTGTTGTGTTATCAATCATACCCAGACATTTCCTCAAAAACTCAAAACATTTCTGCCCCAATGGTTTGGTCAGAATATCTGCAACCTGCTCCTGAGTTCTACAATGTTCTAAAACAATTTCTCCATTGTTTACCAATTCCTTGATGTAATGAAACTTTCTGTCAATGTGTTTCGTTCTCTTATGAAACACAGAATTCTTGGATAATGCAATAGCTGAGCTATTGTCTCAA
>APFE030800780.1:0-10270 GCA_000404065.3 Pinus taeda
TCTTCTTCCTTGCTTCCTTTCTTGTTGTTCTTTCATTGACTGTAAGAGCATTCCAATCAGCTGGCTCCTCATATCCTGATTCAACAATCTCCCACAAATCTTTTCCAATCAAAAATGTTAGCATCTTAATGCACCAATAATCATAATCGTTCCCATCAAATTCTGGAACTAGCATCTGGTTAGAATTCGACATGATTAACTTTGGCGAAATTCCAACAATACAACTTTAACTCAAAATAATTTAACCTGCTCTGATACCACTTGTTGAATATTAAAATGAATTATTTCAAGCACATTAAGAAGCTAACAGTTCTATGAAGAACAATACATAAAAAATATAGATAAAACAATTAAAAGACCAATGTATGAGCCAAAACAAAATGCTGTAACTTTCATATATCCAATTCAACTGCTAACTACATGATTAAATAGTAAAACTAATACTAAAATCAACTATGGAATAATTCTACTGCAATTACCACTAATTTCTAGCAGCACTGACAACCCTAACAATCTGCTGCTTTAATCCCTAACAATCTGCTGCTTCAATCCCTAACAATCTGCTGCTTTATTTTTGCAGAGAACACAAAATCTGCTGGCTAGTTTGTCAGCTAATTACAGAACTAATTAAGCATTAATTCTAACACAATCATATATTTCCCAACCCAATCTACCTTCGGATATTGCCAAATGTGTTCAAGTATTCAAAGCTTATTATTCTGCACAAAATGAACGTCGTATTCTTACATGGATATATTCTCTGGGAACGTGTAATATCAGAGGCAACTTTGACAACCAAATGGAAATAGAAATGACCGTATCAACTTATCAAGCAATGATATTGCTGCTATTTAATGACCACGAGAAGTTGAGTCGTGCAGAAATTAAATCAGAATTGAACCTCGCAGATGATAAACATGTTGACAAACATCTACATTCAATCGCGGGTTCGAAGTACAAAATTCTTCTGAAACAACCTGCAAATACCAAGTTGTATCTCCTGCTGACACTTTTGAAGTGAATCCTAATTTTAGCAGCAACTTGAAGAGGATTCGAATTCCGTTTCCACCACCTCTAGAAGAAAAGGTGGGGAATAAGAAGGTGTTAATGGGCGTAGAGGATGATAGAAAACTTGCGATCCAAGCTTGCGTTGTTCGTATCATGAAGAGTAGAAAAGTTTTGGATTGTTCGCGTCTACTAAATGAATGCTTTAATGAACTCAAAAGCGTGTTCAAGCCGGACGTCAAAGCAATCAAAAACGAGATCGAATTTTTAATTTCCAAAGACTTCTTGCAACTTGACCAGGAAAATCCTCAAAACTTGAAATATGTTGCTTAAATATAGCTGCATTCTCTGTAATGCTTTTCTTTCGAAAATCACAGTTCTTTTCTTTTTCCATTCATAGCCTTCACATTCAGTGACAGCTTTAGATTTAGATTCAGTGCACTGCACTCTTTATTGTAATTCTCTTTTCTCAAACTTTTTTCCTTATTCATCGAAGAAACTTCATATATTCTTTGTGACGGGTTTGACGTCACATGGTACATCGACTTATAACGGTTTCTTGATGAAATGTTTTAAAGGCTTATTGGTTTAATTTTTCCTTAAAGAGTCTCTTTTTATAACTAAACATGCCATACTTTTGTGATTAGTATGATAATGTGAAAAGATCATTGGATTTGCCTACGTTAGGTTTATCAACTATCAAATTTCTCATCATATGGTATGCAACATACCAATAGCTAGTCATTATGTTCCCCTGGTCTGTAAATATAAATTTGCTAGTACAAAATGGGTACAAATGCCAGGGAGCCAATCATTATACTTAAGGTTGAATAGTAGCCAATAAAACCCTAAAAGAAAGAAAACTATATGCAATGTCACATGGTTTGGGTTTAGTTTGGGTTTGACAATGATTGGGTTCGCTTTGAGTTTGGTTTGAGTTTGAATTTTTTGATGAGGTTCCCTATTAGGTGATAATATTCCTTCCCTTATAATAATAATATTCTTACCATCTTTAGGAAGGTTCATATGAGTGCCATACATTGACATATACCAACCTATTCTAGTTTTTGAGTCTATACCAACGATGATCAAATAGTTACTCACTGACATATCCATTACTTGGATATTATAAGTTGTTATGATTTCAAGATGAGCGCATAAAACTACCATGGAATATTTAATATCATTGGTATCTATTTGTTGAGAATTAGTGTAGACCATTCTTGGTTCTCTCCTCGTAGCACTATAAACCGAATTCCTCTATAAAAATTTTAAGCATGACATTAAGGATTGACCCAATATCAACTAAATGAAAATAAGCAATTTATCACATACTTCCATAGATACATAAAAATGAGGGCTTTTGAAAAAAAAATCTAGAATTATTTACAACCAACACTTTGTCTTCAAGAGAATCCTCTTCTATGAGATCCGATGAAATGGATAGGTGTACGAAATTTTCTTTCAAGAAAATTCTTTAAATGTTGTTGTTTCTCAAGGATAGTGGTCACTTATCAGCCTCCTTGGATGGCTAATTATTGGTATTTATAACTCTAAAAGTGTTCCTTGTTTTAGTCACCATTATTTCATTATCAATGACCCAATCCAAGGTTGTGACCATGTGCTCAATTCTTTTACCAAAAATTCTTTCTTGTGAATTATTTTTAACCTCACAAGTTTTTTCATCATGGTAATCTTCAGGAAAGTTACACCGTGGTTGGGAAAGAAGGGAAATTGATTAATATGTTTGGGAAGGGTTTCTAATGATTTTCAAAGTGGAATCTTCCTCGTGAGGTTCTAAACCACCTTCTTCTTGAAAGAGATTAGACAATTACTCATGTCTTCCATGAGTTGAAGGACAAAATATATATCAAATTGATTAATTGGGTCTTCAAGTGGAAGACGAGTGAGATGAAATTGTTCTTCATATTCCAAACATATTATAAAGAATACCCCATATTACTTTGATTTTTCTCCTCTAAACAGTGATGATAAGCTAAGAGACGAAGTATTATACTAGCGCATCATGGTAGCTTAATTTTGTGGCTCAATGATTTCTAGAATTTGATTATACAATTTTGTGAATCAAAGATCAAATGATTTAATAGTCTCACCTTTTGTAAAGTTTACATTATTATATCCTCGAAGGAGATCAATAGGGCTTTGAGGTCGTCCATAACTAGATTTAAACCAGTAACAAAGCTCTATCTAAGTAGAGAAGTCTTTGGGTGGAATTTCATAGAAATCAGTTGGTACTTTTTTTTCTAAGAAGTCCATAAACATCAGCATGCAAGAATCATTATCATTGGAACTGATATTGTAATATGAGTAAGAAAAATCAATCAGATCTTCATTAACAGTGATGGTACCACCAACCGAGAACTTTGGAAAATGATATTTAAATTTGGGCAATAGTGTATTAGTAGGTTTTAAGTTTAACGGGAAGGCCACATGCCAAGGAGTTGCATTCACATCTTCTTCAAATTGGAATAAACCATACTTCCTTATTACCTTGACATGATTAGTGGCAGACTACAATGGATTAAAAGATGAATGCAAAGTGCCAATTTGGATAGATGAATATGCAGTCAATGAAGAATGAAAAGAAGAGTAATAGATTAGGAATAATATGGGGTTTCTAACATTACTCTTTGAGATGGAAAGGTTGCTCTAAAAAAGAAAGTGATATCTTGATAAAATTTAAGATGAGTTTGAGCAACAATGGATTAAAAGATGAATGCAAAGTGCCAATTTGGATAGATGAATATGCAGTCAATGAAGAATGAAAAGAAGAGTAATAGATTAGGAATAATATGGGGTTTCTAACATTACTCTTTGAGATGGAAAGGTTGCTCTAAAAAGAAAGTGGCAGACTACAATGGATTAAAAGATGAATGCAAAGTGCCAATTTGGATAGATGAATATGCAGTCAATGAAGAATGAAAAGAAGAGTAATAGATTAGGAATAATATGGGGTTTCTAACATTACTCTTTGAGATGGAAAGGTTGCTCTAAAAAGGAAAGTGATATCTTGATAAAATTTAAGATGAGCTTGAGCAACAATGGATTAAAAGATGAATGCAAAGTGCCAATTTGGATAGATGAATATGCAGTCAATGAAGAATGAAAAGAAGAGTAATAGATTATGAATAATATGGGGTTTCTAACATTACTCTTTGAGATGGAAAGGTTGCTCTAAAAAAGAAAGTGGCAGACTACAATGGATTAAAAGATGAATGCAAAGTGCCAATTTGGATAGATGAATATGCAGTCAATGAAGAATGAAAAGAAGAGTAATAGATTAGGAATAATATGGGGTTTCTAACATTACTCTTTGAGATGGAAAGGTTGCTCTAAAAAAGAAAGTGATATCTTGATAAAATTTAAGATGAAGAAAGGAATGCATAAGTTTTAAAGTTGTCATTTTTCCTTTGATCGCCAAAATGTTTTCACAAGCAAATCTATTATGCTTCGCTACCAACTTCCCTAAATCTCACTGGGTGGGTGAGATAATGGAAGTAAGCCCAAGATTTATTGCCTTGAATTAAACTATAATAAATTATGCACAACTAATTTATACAAACAAATGAAAGGGAGATCATATAAACAATAATGTACATTTTGTGAAGAAAATAAATTGAAATTTGAACAGACTGATTACAAACTAATGAATGAAATTATGAGTAGATTTCATGATAATACTCTATTAGCCATAAGGCCGCATAAGTATGCATTAAAATATGACATAAACAAACTCATAATTTTCAGCCATTAATGTCATAAAAATCTGTTCACAAAAATTAGCAACATAAAGTAAATTTTTTAGAGAAATATGTAAAAAAGATATTGGTTGTTGATTGTTGATTTTATTAATGAAAACTTGATTACAAGGTACTATTTTGGCTAATTATTGTGAGAATCTAGACCAAAAATCAACTTTAAAATGTCTATGAAAGACTGATATGTTGACACTCGAAATGTTAAAAGTTAGGCAAGACTACAATGGATTAATTAGCATTGATATAATAAATATCAAACCTTCTAACAACACAAAATAACACAGAAAATAAACACCAACCTTATTAAAGGAACCAAAAATTGATGAGCTCACTTTCTCTTTGTCAAGCCTTGAAGGATTTTTGTTGTCACCAAACAAGTAAGCTCTTGTACTCTATAATATATTAGTCAAAGGAAAAATGACAACTTTAAAACTTATGCATTCCTTTCTTCATTATTATTTTCCAACCTTCCTTATGTTCCTTTTGCTTAGTTTTATATTTTCCTTGGGTAGTTGGCGGGAAAAATTGTTTTATAACTAATGTTTGTATGATGTTGAAGTTTTTTTCTTTTTATTTAGAATAAGACATTTAGAAGGGGTATTTTTAATTAATACCATCAAAATATGTACCACAGTAAATAAAAAATATGTTGTTCCAATACTTGATAACGTTGTAGTATAAAATATGTTTATGAAAAATAAAGTAAAACCACATTATGCCAAAGAAAAAATGTATGTTAGCTATGTTAGTTTGCTAGGGCCATCCATGTAGAATGGTCTTTTCTCCTCCTCCTTTTCTCTCCTCCCCCCTCCTTCAGTTGTGGGAATATTAGTATGTGCGTGTAATGAAGTGTCCCCAGAGGGACAATGTACATGTATGGATGAGATACATAATTTCCCCAATGTAAGACAAGACAAATAATCAAGGGGTTGTTGAGCATGGAAAGAAGCAGCCTAAGATAATGCAAAGTGTATCTGAGGACTAATAGTCACAGAGTGAACTGAGTGATGACAAACATTAGGCTGATGTGCAAATCTAGATGTGGGCCTAATAGGGTTGGTGTCCCAACCATCATTCTATTGTAGTAGTTATTGAGATATATGAGGTTTTTAATTTCCATTATGCTAGGATGTGGAATAGGCTCATTTTGTGAAGCATGTGGGGTAGGAGGAGGAGGAGGACCTCTGAGGTATAAGTGACTAACCTGTTGAATAATCTATGGAAATTAGTTATAATAGGATTCTTCTACCTTGATAACTATTTGTGATGTGTTTTAGATTTTCTTATTAGCATAGTCTACACTTGTTATTATTAGAGTGTGTCTTCTTAGTTCATCAAATAACTACCAAAACAAAGAGACAAGAACACACAATGTTGGCTTTTTTCAGGGCCAAAAAGTCTCCCTCTTGGAGAGGAAAACCAACACACAATTCTTCTTATAGAGATTCCCATTGATGAATACCAAGACCATGACCCTTGACTTAATTAAGTCATTCTAGGATCGTGACACCAATCCTTTTCTTGATACTCCTAAGATCATCACCATAACTACTGCTTTACCAAGTCATTGAGATCATCATAGTTGCACCATCATCAAGGTCATTGTTGTACGTTCACTGAGATAGTCATTGTTCATTTATTAAGATCATCATTGTATATTCACTGATATTATCATTGTATCATTAGGGAAATCATCATTGTGCCAACGAGCTCCATATACTGAAGTTGCACCGAGATATTTTATTATGATTATGACTTCAAAATTGTATCTCCATCAAACATTGTGCCAAGATTATGACTGCGTCCATAATATGAGATAGAGTGTCTCTGTAGGATCACTAAGATCCTTATCATCACATTTTATGCCTTGACTATCATTGTTCCTATTATGTGTTATGAGTGTGTTGATTACGCCAAAACGTGATCATGTGGAGGCTAAGACACAATGATATTAATCATTGTAATTGTCTAATATTTCCATAAAGGTATGTGAAGATAGCACTTCATTGAATATAATGAGATCATGATTGTTTGTCGAGACAGAGTATTTTGCATTGATACCTTCATCTTCGCATATATGTCGAGACTGTAATCACTTTGAAGAATTCGAGGTTATGACCCACAGTGATTGTCACCGAAGAAGGTAGAGGCATCTTATCTCCTGTAATGCAGATTCCATACAAAAACATGCTTGTGATTGACCTTCTTTTACGTAGATCCATAGCAAGGTATATATAGTATTTTCCACTTCATAATAAGCCGACTTGAGCTAGTGAAGAGATGCGTCTATAATGCAAGCTGACATGACACCATTTAATTTATTTTGTTGGCCGACTTAATTTAATTTTCCATTGTTTTGTTTGTGGACTTCTTCTTGTGCTATGTCTTGGAGGATTGTGCTTATCTTGGAGAGCCTTTTAGACTAGTATACATTTACACATAGGCTTAAGAAGAGATTCTTATACATGACTTTGACTCTTTGAATTTCCTAGACTTATGAAATGAGCAAGAAACTCATTCTTATAATTTTCAAAAATAATATTTCTTTTCCTTGACAAGTACAGAGATCAAAATTATATTTGTAAATATCGAACCTGGTTACACTTTCTTCAACACTCCCTCTTAACTAGGGAGGTATTTACAATGGTACTTAGTCATTCTCAATCTGAAGAATTTCTCATAAGAAGAATCAGATTGGTAACCCATCTGTAGAGCATCATAGTAACCAACATTGTTTCCACAGCAAGGCTTTGACCGATAGCTCTATCTCTCATCATATCAGAGCATAATGTTGGTGAGAGCAATGACTATAGACACCTTCATCATTATCTCTCAAGGTACATACCCACCCAGATGTTCACTGAGTATGCCCTTCTAGGACTTTCTTCCCTTGGGTTCCCAACCCTCAAAGAATATCATTCCTCTTTCCTACTCTTATCTTGGATTCCCTACACATCCTCAAAGGGAATCGAATTCCAAATAATTACCCAATCCTCCATTCTTTCTTCCCAGGTGAAGATAAGAATGTTGTGTCTATCATGTGTCTACATTTCCATTCATGGCCTTCTCTAAGACTTACAGTTTTCATTCGTTGTCTAGTGCATGACACATAAAATTGAAAACCACATCTATCACTCCATTTTTAATCAGGGGTGACTTAATCCAGCCTCCCTCTTAATTAGGGATTCTCCTTTCATCAATAATTTTTTATTCGTGGGTCCTTCATCGACTTGATCAACTTCTTTTCTTGATGTCATGAAATTTAGTCAAGCTTCTTCCTTGTAGGGCTTTTGGCCATCAATCACTTTCATTCTTGCTTTGTCATGTCATTTCTTTTTCATGGAAAGTGGCCTTCTTGGTACATAACTGGAACATTCTTAATCTGGCTACTTCTTTCTCATCATGCTTATTTTAGGAGTATCCATTGCATGAATACTAGTTGTACTTTCACTCATAATTCTTGTTCTAGTAGCCCTCCATGAACTCATCCAAATATTATTCAAGAGATAAAAACATATCATTAAATAAAATCATACCTTTCGAAATGTCTCTTCATCATGACATATTTTAAGTAGGTATCAGCATCATGCATACTTGTTGACACGTTTCCCAAAGATATCTATTGTCAAGGGTCTCTAATTTTCAAATTTTCATCAAAGTCTTCATATCTTTCAGGGAGATTTCCTAGTCAGCTCTTCATCATAGTAAGAGCCGTAGAGGAATCGGCAGATCTGTCGATTTCCTTCATCATAGTTTCATAGCTCACGATCTCTTTCTCAGGGGTTTCTAATCAGGTTTATGTAATTATATTCAACCACCTCATACTTTATATGAGGACATATTATGTTGATTTCATCTAGTGCGACTTATGCCATTTTGCATCTTTTAAGAGGGGGATATCCTTTTATCTTTATCATGCTTCTTAATATATAAGTGATGATCTATATTACCTACAACCATATGACATGACATTTTAAAATTAAATGCATGCATACATACCTCATTTCACCTTTAGGTCATCTAGGCTTCTTCCAACAACTTTCTTGATTGAAGTGTCTTCAACCCCTTGATCTGCTTCTATTATTATGTCACCATAACATTATCCACGAATTCCATGAGTTGGAGTTCTTTATGAACCACTTTCTTTCTCTCTAGATTAGTGAGCCCTACGATGAGGATTCCATCAGAGATTTTTGAGGATATTGTATATCCCCAACTAGTAGATGTTTCCTTTTGACTTGATGTATGATGAGCCTTATCCTCGATTACACCTTCCTTTCCTTCAATGTCCATTCAGGTTCCCAGGAGCTACATCCTACATGTTTGTATGCCATGGATTTTTTCCTTCATGATTCCCATGGTAATGTCACAAACTCTTGTTTCTAATGTTTTCATGATGCCACAATGCATCTTAATATCATGGCCATCTCTTTAATTAAAGATCAAGGAGCTTATGATAATATCCTTTTGTGAGGGAGGCCATCTTAATCGTAGTGGATATCTATTGCTCCCTCATTCCTTGGCCCTTTTCTTTAGTTTCCTCCATTTTTGGTGATATGAGCCTCTTTCTTGAATCTTATACTATTTTTTCTTTTCCTTTCTACACATAATTGTGTTCTTCAACATTTTTCCTTCTGTCATAGATACCACAAGTTGTCGAATGAGGTAACCTTCTTTTTTCATGGATATTTTTTACCTTGATTATTATCTTCTTATCATATTTCCTAGATCTGTCAATTGAGATCTCATGAATATGTTCTTTCTTTATTTGAAACCTTCATTTTGTGTAGATAATGTCTAAGTGATGTGACCTTCTATATTTCATTTTTCATAGAATGTATCCTCTAGGATTTCATATATCTCTTTGATGTCTTCTTTCTTCATACATGGGGATGAGAGAACCTTAATGTTTCATTCCCGTGAATTCAAAGAAGACATTTTTCCTTGATATGTTCATTAACTTCTTTTATCTATGAGGATTATGACAATCCTCCCCATTTCATGCAAGGACCTTTGAAGATCCATTCAATCCATAAATCTCCTTACAGTCATGAAGTCATTTAACCAGACTTGGTTTTAAAATGAAAGATACTTACTTGACAAGTGAAGATGAACTCTTCTACTTGATCACTTTGATGTTGGTTGGAGATGATGTATTGGATTTGCCTCTTGGATGGTGTTCTCTTCGATGGAAAGCCTTTATTCAATGGAAAAGGTTCCTTCCTTTTGATGAGGATGATTTGTTGCTTCCCTGGGATGATATTCTTCTAGGGAAAGGAAATGATCCTTTCTTTTATAACCTTTAAGGTGATGACAATGTTTTTTCTTCTTCAATATGCTTTTCCTTCTTTAGTAGTGGAGATCAGGATTGCTACTAGGGTTTCAACCTGTTTCAATATGAAGTGATCTTTGATTTTGAGATCTTTTGAGTTACCTTTCTTTGTAAACACCTTGATGAGGGTCTTGGTGGCATTTTGATTATGGTT
>APFE030800785.1:18989-87303 GCA_000404065.3 Pinus taeda
TTTATTTTATTTTTATTTTAACCAAGCTAAAATGTTTAACATACATTAAATTACAACATCCATTTTTACTCTTGATCAGCCCCGAGGGATCAAATATTTTTTCACTCTATGCTAGTTCGCATATCACGATATTTGATACCTCCCTGGGGTTAGTAGATCTAGAGTAAAGATGGATCTATGCTAGTTTAATTCCCCCATTTAAATAGGCTACATTCCAGGTGAATATCATGGGTCAATACCATGTGCCATTTTTGTGAATACCATGGGTCAATACCATGTGCCATTTTTATTTTTATTAATACTAATATTAGGGTTAATAATGTTTTTTGCATGGTATTAATAATAAGCTAGCCCATGGTATTTGTCCCATAGTATTTTGCCCATAGGTTTCACCTAAATATAACGCATTTTTTGAGTGTTAGTAAATATAAGGTGACTTATGGAGTAAATATAAAAAAATGTTTTATTTGTTTACCATACCTCTTGTTTATTTATATTTTTATTAATTTACCATACCTCTTTTACAAATATGGTATTTGGCCCATAGGATTCACTTAAATAAACCTCTTTCTTGGGCCTTCATAAATAGAACGAGGGTTATGGACTAAATATAAAAAGAGGTTTTATTTATTTACCATGTGTCTAGTTTATTTATATTTTTATTTATTTACCATACTTTTTGAGTAAGTATAAAAAGACATTTTATTTATTTACCATACTTCCACTTTACTTATATTTTTATTTGTTTACACCCTTGCATGTATATAAGGTGACTTATGGAGTAAATATAAAAAATGCTTTATTTATTTACCATACCTCTCATTTATTTATATTTTTGTTTTATTTATTTACCATACCTCTTTTACAAATATGGTATTTGGCCCATAGGATTCACTTAATAAAACCTATTCTTGAAAATGGGCGAATGGATTCACTTAAATAAAACCTATTCTTGAAAATGGGCGAATGGAAGGTTGTAACTCCTAATTTCAAGGGCTAAATTTACCTTTTTTACCCTCTCCCTTAAAATAAGGTGGGCTATTTGAAGTGATTTGTAAAAATGTACTATGATACAAAATATTCGCCCACTAAAAATTTGAAACCCCTTAATTTCGCCAAAGGGCGAACATTCGCCCCTAAAATTACCACTGAATGGATCGCTCATCTGAGAGATCTGGGGGCTGGAATTTTGTAATTTGTAAAGAAGTGTTATTAGTTTGTCTTTGAGAAGAATCATTGTATTGTTGGGTGATATTGATTTTCATGAGGTGAAGAGGGCTTTCATCCTAGGAGGATTGTTTGGTCAATTTAGTGTATCCTAAATTGCTGCATTTAATTGTCAATCCAGGATTTGTAAGCTGACGAAGTGCGGTGCACTATATGTGCAAGATAACCTATCTCTTACTTTTTGTCGTTTTTGTTTTTTTTATCTGTTATGGGGGTTTCTATCTTGGTTGGTTTCCTAATGTGTGAAAAAAATTCTAAAAGATAAGTATGGATATAAATGTTCAAGGCAATGATGTCCTTTATATTGATTTCCCCAACTGCAGAAATATGCAATGAAAAAATTAACTCCTAACAAAAAAAATGAAAATGTACCACTATTCTAATCAAACAAACAGTGAGATATTGATCATGAAACCCAGTATCCTTGCTGTTGTCTAAATACAAAAGAAATTGTACTCAAATAAATCCAAAAATTGCAAACAAAGTAAAGTTAGAATCAAATTACATTAGTTCATCCTCTGACCCCTCGCCATTAGTCTCGCTATGGCTTTCGAAGGTAATCATAAACAACTTGAGCAACCTGATATCTAATTTGTAGGAAAATAAACTAATATCAAATTACACACTCATACTTCAATCCCTCGCCATTAGTCCCGCTATGGCTTTCGGAGGTAACTGAAAATGACATGAGCAATTCAATAACTAACTTGTAGAACAATAAACTAATATCAAAGAATAATAAACTAATATCAAACTACACATTTCATACTTCAATCCCTCAGGAGGTAACTGATAATGACATGAGTAATTTAATATCTAATCTAGCTAATAAAGCAAATATACAAAACTGAAATAAATAAAACAGTGCTGGGATTGAAAACTAAGGAAAATAAATCAGCAGAAGGATAAGAATAATTCCATGTCATTAGTCATTTTGAAAGTTATGTGCAAATGCCCGGGTTGCCTAGTCTGGAACAAAGACACTGATCATTTAACAATAGTATAAAGCATGAAAATTTATGAACAGAAGTAAAGTGTGAAGACCATAAGCAATGCAATATATATACATGAATGATTATGGCATAAGGAATGTAAGGAAATAAAGCATGAAACTATACAACAATGAATGAAACCTCGGCTTGTGTAGGGGCCCTTTGCACAGTCCTTGAATAACAGCTATTAACTACGAATTGAGCTTATGAACAGAGTCTTCTCATGTATTCAAAATGCAGTCATAACACAGAAATAGAGTCATGGCACAGTGGGCTTGTTAACAGTCAAAAATTACATTACAAGGACTAACTAATATGCGTATGAGAATTCATTATTTATAATAGAGGATGTCATAACTAGTTTCCTACAATCTGCGCTAATAAAAGACACGTGAACAACCATGTCCAGGAATCTAGCGTTATGGATGCCGTGAAGATTAAATATTTGGAGGGTGGTTGTTGGATTCAGCTCATGGAGCAGTCCACAGGTGTTGATATGTCTCCTGAGATTGAGGAACGACCATGAAAATCTTCACGTGGTGAAAAACAGATTTTTATCACCGTAGGACTCTTAGGTTGACCACCGCTTTGCCCCCCATTGACTATGGCCTCTTTTGATGAATTCGACTAAGCCAATAGGACTCGGTCCATGTCCACGCTTTTTTCAACTTGCCCATGTGGCTCGATTTTCCTGACGACACCTACAATATAGACTTTGAAAAAATAGCTGCGGAAAGTTGGGTTGGCTGCAGAAAGTGACAAGATTCCGCAGCTCATAAACAAAAATCTAGTTCAAATAGCAACACAAACACATAGTCAAGAAACCACTTTAAATATTATTTTTTTAGCTAATATGCAATGATACTAATGACTTAGGAGGTTCAGATGAATGGAAAGAAGCTAGAAAAAGGTGTAGGAAAGGTGCAAGTTTGGGACTCAACAAGGATGATGATCGATCATAAAACTAGGTTGTAATCCTCTCTTCTACTATTAATAAAGTTCTTTGAGTTTTCCTCCATATAATCATGTATTTGTGAATCTTGTTATTTGTGAATGCAATTGTATGGTCAATGTATTTCTGATTCTGCATTGTTTATGATATTATAGATCGAGATGCTTTGATGGTGTTTTGTTGCTTTTTCTCTACAGGTATTCTCTAAAGCGGGACAAGTAGGAGAGGAGTTGCAAGTTCCATCAAGGGAGAGAGAAATCAACCAAGGAGTCAAGTAGAAGATCCAGGTTGGCCCTATTTGCTTCTCTCTTATCTATCATATATAAATGAAATCACAAATTTCTTTGATTATTTGTTTCTAAGATAGCTACCCATCTTAGTGGGACTAGTATATCGAAAATACACTAGTTTTCCCAGAAACAAAATGGCGACTCCACTGAGGTTAATGTCGTGTCATCAAAAAAGGGCAAAGAACCAAAGCAACCAGGGGGGAAGAAGAAAGGGAAAAACAAAAAGAAGAAACAAGAAGATTTGACTCCTGAGAAACCTTTTGGAAACCCTGCTAGACAAAAGAAACCTAATCAGCCATGTTTCATATGTAACAAGGACCATTATACGAAAAATTGTCCACATAGAGCTGAGGTCAAGAAATTTTTAAACACTTCAAGTACCTCAGCGGTATTGACTGATCCATTTCTAGACCTTGAAACTAATCTGGTTGCTATCAATCACGCTTTCCCATCCCAAGTGCTTTTGTTATCAATCTCAAAATAGCAAAATGATCCTCTGATATTGACAAGGAATAAAGATTATGGGAATCCACAGATGTCAAACAAGAAGGCTACAGATCAACCCAGTAGTTCGACAACAACTTCGTCAGAAGTTGTGGCACCCATCATTCCTGAATTAACTATAAAGCTGCCAAAGGGAGTAGTACATAAATCGACATTTAATCCTTGTGCCCGAGTAGCATAGAATTATAATATAGTGCAGAATCTGGCTCAATTTCCATCTGCTATGTCGACACTTGAAGTACTACAAAATTGTCCCTCCCAAAAGTAGGCTTTGTTATCAGAAATAGGTGGGATTGACCTAGTGGATTCCAATATTGTGGCCTTTAACCATAAAGGATATGAACCTTAATGGCCCAACTCACTTTCCTTATACAGGTAAAAACCCTCAACAAAACTGTTCATCGAACAATTATTGATGAGGGGGCATCTACCTATATTATGTCAATGAGTTGCTGGAAAACTTTAGGCTCACCACCCTTGTCATGATCATCAACGACGTTAAAGGCATTCTATGGAAGAACATACACGATGTAAGGGATATTAAGTAACTTGCAAGTTGAACTGTGGGGAAAAATAGTAGAAATTGAAGTCGACGTCATTGATGGAAACCTCGACTACAATATCTTACTAGGAAGGCCCTGGATTTACACTATGGTTGTTGTTGTATCAACATATTTTAGAAATATTGCATTTCCCTTCCAAGGTGAAATTACAATTGTTGACCAACTAACCTTTTTCTCCAACAGTTCACAAGCTATGGGAAGCATTCCAATGAATCCATGGAAGCTATCAATTGCCTCAAAATGTTGGAATAGGTATCCTAAAAGACCCCGTCTTAATGGGTACTTTTGCCCTCCCGCCACCGAATAATCTGGCGGAAGTGGCCATAGTGGAAACCTGTCATACGATATCTTCTACATCATCAAAGATTAAGAAGAATTCTCAACATTTTGTTAGTATGGATCATTGCCAGGTGTCGCCCCCAAGCCCCATAAAGATTTTGTAGCAATCAAATTTGTGGGCCTAGGCGGCAAACCCAAATCAACACTCATCGAGTGTTTGGATAGACAGGTCTCTAGATTATGGCACCTCTTCCTATCCTTGGTCTCGTATACATTCTACAGGAAAAGGAATCATTCAGTCAATGATGATAGGAGAGGCACCATGGGAAGATTACCACCATCGTTCCCATATTCAATATAAAAACGAAGATTATTCCAGTGACCTTAATCATCCTTCAATTTTTGATTTTCTATTAAATACTGTAAATACAGTGGATTCCGAGAGAAATCTGTCTAATATTGAAGAGACTATCGCCATTAATATCTCGACCAAACCTAATGTTGTAGAGAATATTCATGCTGGCAAATCTTGTTCTCCTTCAGAATTGGAAATAAACTGCACTCTATTTTGTGAATTCAGATATGTCTTTACATGGCCATATGAAGAAATGGAAGGCATAGACTCGAGCATCGTTGAACATGAAATCAAGATGTATCTAGATGTCAAACTAGTACAACAACGACTTCAACTAGTTCACCCAAAGAAAGCCGCTGCCATTAAGGCAGAAGTTGAAAAACTTTTACATGTTGGTTTCATTTACCTTGTTTGTCTAACTGATTGGGTATCGAATATTGTTCCTGTGATGAAAAGGAAAGGAATGATTAGAGTGTGTGTCGATTATAGGGATGTATGTCAAGCTTGTCCAAAAGACAACTACCCTACACCCTTCATCGACCAGATAATTGATGAATGTGTCGGATGTGAAATATTTTCATTTATGGATGGATTTTCCAGATACAATCAAATCAATATCTGCCCAAAGGAAAAGTCAAAGACTACATTTATATGTCCTTGGGGTTCTGGTAAATTACTCGGTTTCGTAGTTTCTAAAGATTGAATTCGACTCGACCCATGTAAGGTTCAGGCAATTATTAACATGCCTCCACCTTCAAATTTGCTTCAGATTCAGAAACTCCAAGGGAAGGAAAACTTTCTAAGGAGGTTCATTCCAAATTATGTTGAACTTGCTAAAGGTTATACACGTATTTTGAAAAAATAAGTACCCTTCAACTGGGATCAGGTTGCGCAAGCTTCCTTTGATGCTCTAAAAGACTCCCTAGTAAAAGCATCATTAATGTACGCTCCTGACTATAAAAAAGACTTTAACTTGTATCTCGTTGCTATAGATACAACCATTGCAATGGTTTTAGTACAAGAAGATAATGGAATAGAACATCTAGTATATTATTTAAGCCACAACTAAATGATATAGAAAGAAGGTACTCCTATGTTGAAATGCTGGCTCTAGTAGCTATTCAAGCAGTACAGAGATTTCAACACTATATACTCTTTTGCAAAACTACCATTCTATCAGATTGCAACCCTATGACCTACATTATGTCGCGTCAATTACTAGGGGAAAAATAATCAAAATGAATAGCCATTTTGCAAGAGGTTGATTTGGAATTCACAAAGTCTAAATCAAAGAAATCTCTAGCTTTCAGAGAGTTACTTTGTGATCTCCCATCGTTGTCCAATGATTCAACATCTAGAGCATCAATCATGGATGAAACTTTGTTTCTGATATCTTCAAGCGATCCATGGTATGGAGATATATTGATCTATCTCCAAACCCAAACATTTAAGCCTAACACCTCTTGCTCTGAACAACGATGTACTCGATACCAAGCCAAAGACTACATCATTGTCGGTGATACACATTACTGTCGTGGTGTTGATATAGTTCTGTGAAGGTGCCTCACACATGAGGAAGCCGAAAAGTCTTGAATGATTGTCATTCAGGTGCATGTGGGGGGCATCAATATGGCTATGCTATGGCACAAAATATCTTACGAGCTGGCTAGTTCTGGCCTACTATATTCAAAGATTACATAATCACAGTCAGAAGTTGCCATGCTTGTCAAATTTTTTACAACAAAACCAGATTACCACCTACATCGTTGCATCCAATAGTTTTTGTTGGGCCATTTGCTAATGGGGGCATATATTTCATGACATGTAACCCCACCTCAGCTAGGGGGCATGGGTATATCATAGTCCCTGTCGACTATTTTACAAAATGGGTCAAGGTGATGCCTACATTAAACAACAATGGCGAAATGACTACTCTTTTCTTTTTCAATCATGTAGTCTCTAGATTTTTTATTCCACAAGATATTGTAATAGATCATGGATCACATTTTTGCAATCACATGATGGTTGAATTGGCTACCAAATTAGGACTGTCCCACGACAGTTCTACTCCACATTATCCGCGAGCTAACGGATAAGTTGAAACAATCAACAAAGTCTTGAAGCGCATGCTGCAGAGAATGATTGGAGTCCAAAAACGGAATTGGCATTTAATCCTATACTCATCTCTATGGGCATATAGGACATCGGTGAGAAATGTGACCGGATTTATACCCTTTCATTTGGTGTATGGTCTAGAAGTTGTCTTAACGATTCAGTGTGAAATTTGATCTCTCAAGATCACAATTCATTTACTTCATGAAACTTTGGAAGAAGAGGCTCGTTTCTTGGAACTAATTCACTTGGCTAAAACTTGTCCTGATGCTGCATTGGCTAATGAAGCACATAAGAAACATGTCAAGGTGCAATTTCACAAAAATTTCAAGCCTCATTTCTTCTAAGAAGGTGGCCTGGTCATGTTGTATGATCAGGACTCTGACAAATTGGGAGCAAGTAAGTTCGAACCATTATGGATCGGCCCCTACATTGTTCAACGAGTATGGGAAAAAGGAGGCTATGAGCTAGTAGATTACGATGGGATTCCACTGCCATAACCCCGAAATGAGTTGTATCTTAGACGTTACTATGCTTGATTAAGTGTAGTAAGCAATGAGCAATGTTTCTGCAAGGTTCAAGCTCGTTAAAAAAATAAACCCGCCTATGAGTAATGTTTCCTCAAGGTTCAAGCTCTCTAAAAAATAAACCCACCAATGAGCAATGTTTCCACAAGGTTCAAGCTCGTTAAAAAATAAATCAGCCTATGGACAATGTTTCCGCAAGGTTCAAGCTCATTAAAAAATAAACACGCCACTGAGCATATGTCAACACAAGGTTCAAGCTCATTAAAAAATAAGCTCGCCTCGGTAAATAACCTTTGTGATCATCTTGCTATGAGCCTTTTGAACCTTGGTTGTGTTCCTACCATCACCTCCATTCTTTTGGCCGATCATATGCTTCCACTTGATTGTTTACCTTTTTGAGGAACAACTACGACAAGTGGTCCTGTTAGCCACCCTCTTCACAATCACCATGTTTTTAAAAGTTCCAAGCTTACCCGGAACCTATTTCTACCCTAAAACGCCACTCATTCCTAAAAAACGAGTCTCTTTTAAACTCTTTTTAGACTCGTTAAGTATGAAAAGATTGTCGAGCTATTGGCCTTTCCCAACTCATTAAAGTAAGGGGAAGCGTCATCCTTCCTGTTCATTTTAATCTTTTTGGACCTGAGGGATTATCCCACAAAAAAAACATCAAGCACTTGTCTTTTTCGGCTCACTAAAGCAATCGAAAAGTCATCCCTTTCATATTATTTTAATCTTTCTTCAAACTTACGGAATTATGCTATGAAAAAGAACTGCTGGAGTTTCCTTTTCATCCCTCTTCAAACACTCTAAATATGAAAAGGACAGAGTTGTCTTTGTCGTTAAACTCGTTAAGAAAATAGCAACAAACTTGTCCATCCAGACAAGAACGAGTTTCACTATCGCTAGGCTCACTAAAACATAGCAATAGGTTTTCCCGAAGGGAAAATTATAGAACAGGCATATACTATCCTCCTCAAGCCTGACAAAAATAAAGAGGTACTGGTCAACAATGACTGGGGAAAAAGGAAAGAAAACTTGAAGAATTTTATTGGTAGTAGGTCGCTCTTGAACATGACACTTTCACTCCATCACCATGATTGAGTCGAGTTGGGTTATTTTGTTCACTGGTCATATCACCATTGGTCCTTCGTACCATCCATATTTTGGGGTTAACACTACCAATCCATCTCAATGTCACCGATATGTTCAAGAGAAGTCATTCAGAGAATTCACCATCCAGCTAACACCTCATTCATTGTAGTACCTTCACCCTCCATTCTTCATGACCACCATTCCTGAACCTTGTATCATCAGATTGTTTTCACCTCCAAAAAATCATTCGCTTCGTTTTGTGTCGTAGATGTGGGATAAATTAAGGCCCTCCTATGATGGGTCACTTCTTGTCAACATCAGCTCATTATCCAAGAAGTTGACTTCGAAACAACCCTTTCAGTACTTTGAAGCTTGCATGCCTCAATGGCAAGTTTCTCACTTCTAGCGACAGGTTTACATCAATAGCCTTCGACCGAAAGATTTTACGTGGTGTTCGACATCAGATCATATATTCACACCACGTGAATTATCCTGTAGTACCTTGAGGGTCATTAAAATTATCGGTGATTCCTGTCGTGCCTATTAACAACTCACATCATTGGCTGGTAATCAGGCGATGTGTTTCCATGTTCGACTTCAGGACATCTTTTCACATGGATCGACTTGTACATCGGGCGAATATTGAATGAGTTTGAAGACCTCAGATCTAGTTTCATCCATTCGGGCTGCGATATATTTAGGAATATAAAAACATCAAATGTACACAGAAGCTGAATAGATGGTCATTCAAGCCAAGGGAAATGACCCTTCATATGAAGAATCACTAGTCTACAACTGTAGACGATTATCTGTTCTATGTTCATGAAAATGAATTTATAAAGTTGAGCATGGGAATGCCTCCCTTAGGTAGATCATGAAAATTATATGATGATGATGTATTGTATTGTATCTTATACAGGTCACCTTCCAATTCGAATACCTTGGATCCTCATGATAAAGCATTTCACCCAACATGAAAAAATTTACGACCTCATGCTTTAGGGGCCAACTGTTATAGACATATTTGGGAACTTCAACCCCAATCATATATGTCATTAAACCAAGGGATCTTTAACCCCTAAAAGTGTTGTTTCATACCCTAAAGGATCATGGTCAACTAATTACATCATTTCCTTGAAGTTCCACTTGAAAAACCACTCAAACCTGGCAAAAATTGGACCATACTGACTGCTCCACTATCAAGGTGCGATGCATACTGGCTCCTACACTAGCTAGGTGTGATGCATACTAAAGAGGCCTTCTATGGGGTGCGATGAAGGAGAATGGACAAATTGCTGAGATTGTTTGCTAAGTGGATGCTCATAGAATCTTCTAGAAACTTCTCCTATGACACTTGCCTCTCTAAATTCACCCAAGGATGAGTAAGAGATTAATGAAATATACAAGTAGAAATAAGAACTATGAGTGCAATGACACTAATCAAAAACCCAAAGCTGACTCACACCCTTGCAAGACATCTATAAATGGATCCCTCATTTGAGAGATCTAGAGGCTAGACTTTTGTAATTTGTAAAGAAGTGTTGTTAGCTTGTCTTTGAGAAGAAGCATTGTATTATTGGGTGATCTTGCTTTTCATGAGGTGAAGAGGGCTTTGATGTTGGAAGGATGATGCTAGATCATACAGCTAGGTTGTAATCCTCTCTTCTACTATTAATAAAGTTCTTTGAGTTTTCCTCCATATAATCATGTATTTGTGAATCTTGGTATTTGTGAATGCAATTGTATGGTCAGTGTATTTCTGATTCTGCATTGTTTTTGATATTATAGATCGAGATGCTTTGATGGTGTTTTGTTACTTCATTTCTATAAGTATTCTCTAAAGTGGGACAAGTAGGAGAGGAGTTGCAAGTTCCATCAACGGAGAGAGAAATCAGTCAAGGAGTCAAGCAGAAGACCCAGGTTGGCCCTCTTTGCGTCTCTCTTATCTATCATATATAAAGGAAATCGCAAATTGCTTTGATTGTTTGTTTCTAAGATAGCTACCCATCTTAGCGGGACTTGCAGATTGAAAAGACACTAGTTTTCCCAGAAACAAATCCTGAAAGGGAAGGCTCTGTCATCCTGATTGGAATTGAATCCATAAAATATTGTCAAAGAACCATGACTGTATCAGGATGAAACAAATATTTAAAGAATCCAAAGCAGCATGAAAAACACCTTGAACCAGTGGCAATGGTAGCCATTGTGGAACGACGAGGACCTCGGTCAAAGCACGCTGGCCGAGGCCCATGGAGACCGTGCAGGAGGTCAAAGTAGCCCCTGGGAGCCCCAGATCGGGAAAAGGAGGTGATTTTCGATGTACGATTAGCTCCTAGCACTAATCACGCATCGTTGGGTGAATAGGGCTGAAATGGAGGAGCCTTAAGCTCTTGGTCACATTAGGAGCCAAAGAACGATGGGCGGAGAAACGAAAAGCGGTAAAAGGACAAAGGCAAGACCCGCACTCTGGAAATTGGTGGTATTGATCGGGGCGCCCTCAAATGGTAAACGGTTTTGGAGGAGAGCGGAGCGATCCCACTCAATGATCGAAACATGGCAGTGGAGGTGAGACAAAACCACCATTGATCGGGTTCCATCGGTCGAGCAAGTCAACCACGCGGGATGTGCGAATGACATTGGATCTGGAGGAGCCCAGATCAGATGGCTAAGATTGCACCCAATGGAGGAAGTGGAATCGACAGGGAATTAAGCCGTGTTCTAAAGGGATTTGGAATCCATTTGACCGCCATGGTGGAGGAAGAACGCATCCATGATGTAACTGAAGAAACAAACCAACGAGCAGGTTAGCACTGTTCCGATGAGGACATGTGGCCATTCCCTGAGCGTTCATGCTGAAACCGAACAGGGAACTCAAGGCACAGTTGTAGAAGGTGAATTGACAGAGGTAGAAGAGGAACCGAGTGGGCATGAGTTCGAATGGCTAAAAGCCATGAACAGTGAAACATAATACAAAGTCTGGAGCAGTTGAACACTAAGAGACAGAATCCAGAGAAGAGGCAGTTAAGTTAAAGTATAGATCGAAAGAGGGTTGAGCTAACCAGTGGCAGCATCGAGCACCAGAGCTTGAGAGATTCAAGCCATCCCATAAAGGAAACTATCCAGATCGAGCATCACATTTGGCTCCTTACATTGTAGACTAGAAGGTCATAGAGCTGGTAGGAATAAGAAGAGTATGTGTACTCCAGTGGCTTGGGAAATCCAAGAAACCACCCTACCAAGAAAACCTACTTCAGGAGAACTCACCTTGAGTCCCTACATTGTAATTCTCTGTTTAAAGACCCAATAAAACAAGGCCATCACTAAAAGCTGGACCAGAGACATAGCCTTGGAGAATAGGGTGAACTCCTTATTAAAATAACTTGTGTCTTTGTGGTTGCTTATTGTATTTCTCTATTGTCTTCCATTTAAATGTCTATGCGTTGGCAATTTGATCGATCTGTTTCTTAATAACAAATAACACACACACCGGCACTTTAAATGTCTATGCGTTGGAAATTTGATTGATCTGTTGCTTAATAACACAGAACACACACACTGGCACATGAGTCTGTAATACCTTTTGTTAAATAAATCTTTAACTTGTGTCACTCATAGGGTGAATACCAGATCAAGTGGTATCAGAGCAATAGGTTGTAAGGTTAGACAATCTTGTGTTGGTTTAGCTGTGAATGCTCACTAGATCAAAGCTCAAATTAGGAGAAGGAGAGTTGGTGGAAACTAACCCTAAAATTGGGAGAGTCTATTCTCGAAAGATGATGTAAGAGGAAGGTTCTATAGGGCCAGACCCTCAATTCATAGAAAGTTTCCTAGCTATAAAGTCCATGGTAGAGGAAATGAATAGGGACTTTAGAAAGCTTAAGGATGAAGATTCATGAGGCTTGAAGAAAGATAAAGAAAAAGATGAGTCTCATTCCCATGACCACTCAAAAGGAAAAGGGAAATAAGGAAGCTTTCCTACACCTCCTAATATCCTTATGCATAATAAGAAAGCATCCTTGATTAAACTAGATGTTAAATTTCATTTGCCTATATATGATGGAGAGCTAAATGCTGAAAAGTTGGACAATTGGATTATATAAATTGATGTGTATTGTAGGGTACAAAAAATAGACTTGGACAAGAGTAAGATTCAGCTGGCAAGCTTACATCTAGGAGGCACTGCCTTGGTTTGGTATGAAGGCAGAACCCAAGCTGATATGAAGAAGCATGGTAAGACCATCTTTGTCTGGAGTGAATTTTTTGCTGCAATCAAAAAGTAGTTCTATCCATTGGCCCACATGCAACAAGCCATGATGAGTTGGCAAACTCTTTGGCAGTTGAAAGGGAAAAATGTGCAAGTGTATACTCAAGAGTTCAGAAAGAGAGCATTGACATTTGGTATCTCATTAGATTCAACAGAAACTCTTTTGAAGTACACTGGCGGTCTACATAGCTACATGAGGCATACCATCCTCATGTTTAATCCCACTAGTATACATGAGGTATCTATACAAGCTACTCATCTAGAAGCTAGAGGAAAGAATGGAAATCCAGAAGTTGGGGGACCATCCCAACCCACTGTAAGCAAGAGCAAGGAGAAAAGAAAGCAGAAGTGGAAAACAAGGAAGGCTAACACTACATAGAAAAGCAAAGCTTCATGCACTCAATGTAAAAAGGATGTGCATGATGATGAGCACTGTTAGATTATGCATCCAGAGCTGAGACCTAAGAAGTCAGAGGGCAATAAGAAGAAGACTGTTGCAGGTATTCAGAAAGATTTGGGGTCAGACTTAGTAGATGAAACAATCATTGCAGCCACAGGTATAAAAGGTAAGAATTCTGAAGCATCTACTAGTAATTCTGCTCAATCTATTATTGATGAAGAACATGAGAGAAAAAGACATTAGCTTATCCATATTCGAGTTGTTTCCAAAAATCAAAAGATTGATACTTTGTTTGATAGTGGCTCACAAGTAAATATAATTTCTAAAGCAATTGTAAAGAAATTGGGATTAACAACTGCACCTCATAAGAAGCCATACCCATTAGGATGGTTGAATGATAAAGCACAACTACAAGTGACTAGATAGTGCAAAATCAAGTTTTCTTTCGGGTTAGCATTTGTGGATGAGGTTGAGTTAGATGTAATTCCTTTGGATATATGTGGAATTGTTTTACGAAGTCCTTACTTGTATGATAGAAAGACTATTTTCAACAGAGCTGAGAAAAAATATCTACTTGTTAAAGGTGGAATCAAATACTTTGTAAGAGCTTATAAGCTCAAGAATAATTATACTCTCATAAATTTAGGATGTAATGCTAATCAGCAAGCTGATATAGAAAAAATTGTTTCAGAGTATGATGTCTTGTTCCAAGAACCTAAAGGTCTGCCACCCAAAAAGGAAATAGTACATGATATTATTTTGCAGCAAGATGTTCCATTGCTTAACATTAGGATGTATAGGTTGTCTGCTTTAGATAATGCTGAAATCAAGAAGCAGGTGTAGGAGTTGCTCGAGAAAGGGTTCATCGGGCCTAGCACATCACCATGTGGGTCACCAATCATTTTGGTGAGAAAGAAAGATGGCTCGTGGATAATGTGCATTGACTACCGAGTACTGAATAAGATAACAATAAAATATTGTTGTCCCCTTCCTCGCATAGATGATCTTTTATATCAATTGAAGGAAGTTACTTATTTCACCAAGCTGGATTTGCATAGTGGATACCATCAGGTCAGAGTTGTAGAGAAAGATGCATGGAAGATTGCTTTCGAACAAAGCAGGGATTGTATGAATGGCTGGTTATGCCTTTTGGCTTGACCAATGCCCTTGCTACTTTCATGAGATTAACGAATGATGTACTCGGACCTTTTCTTGATGATTTCGTTATTGTATATCTGGATGACATTCTGATTTTTAGTAAAACATGGGAAGAACATTTAAGGCATGTTAAGTAGACATTAGATGTTTTGAAAAGAGAAAAAATTTATGTTGAACTCTCCAAATGTGAATTTGGCAAAACCTCTCTAAATTATTTGGGTCATATAGTAGGGGGAGCTTAATTGAAAATAGATCCCTCTAAAGTGGCAGTCATTGTAAACTGGCCTAAACCCAAGTCTGCTATAGAAGTGAGAAGCTTCCTAGGAGCAGCACAATATTGGAGGAAGTTCATTTCAAAATTTTCCTCAATTGAAGCTCCCTTACATGCCTTGACAGGATTGAGCAAGGTGTTTCAGTGGGGAGGCAAACAACAGAAATCCTTCGACACCTTGAAAGAAAAGATTAGTACAGCACCGGTACTAGCACTCAAAGACCCTTTGAGATCCAAACTGATGCCAGTGACTATGCCATGGGAGTAGTGTTGACATAGCACGGTAAACCCATATGTTATCATTCTAAGACCTTTAATCCTGCAGTAGTTAACTATCCTACATATGATAAAGAATTGTATGCATTAGTTCAGAGCGTGAAAAAGTGGAAACATTAATTAGTGGGAAAAGAAACAGTAATACATACTGATCATCAGCCACTTCAATACCTACACTCCCAAACTCAGTTACAAAAATCAAGACATTATAGATGGATGGGTTTTCTACAACAATTTCATTTAGTCATCAGATATAAAAAGGGCATATATAACAAGGTTGCAGGCATGTTGTCTAGACCCATTATAAATGCATCTACCATTCTTAAGCATAATTCTGTGTTGCATGAAAGCTACATAGAACAATATGCTTAGGACATGGAATTTAAAGATGTATATGCAACTTTGAGTCAAGGCAAAAGAATAGAAGAATTGGGCTATCACATGAAGGACCGACTCTTATATCATTGTGGGAAACTCTACATTCCACAAACTGAGAGAGTAAAGATAATTAGGGAAGCAAACACTTCTCTGATAACATGTCACTCTGGGGTAAGTAAAACAGTTGCACAACTGCAAAGATTTTTCTATTGGCCAAGAATGAGTGAGACAGCTTCTAGATATGTAAAAGGATGTGCTATGTGTGCAAAAAGCAAGCCCAGCAATAGAAAACTAGGCTTCTACACTCCATTGCCAATTCCTTCTCACCCTTGGGAAAGAATTTCCATGGATTTTGTTGGAGGACTACTTAAATCTAGGAAAGGTCATGATTATCTATATGTTGTTGTGGATAGGTTTAGAAAAATGTGTATTTTGATACCCTGTAGTGAATAGATTACAGCTAAACAAACTACAAAATTGTTCTTCAAACATGTATGGGTTCATTTTGGATTACCCACTTCTATTGTATCTGATTGAGACACCCGATTTGTGGGGAAGTTTTGGTCAAGTCTATGGGAACTAATGGATACCAAATTGAAGAAAAGCATAGCTTTTCATCCACAAACAGATGGCCAGACAGAAGTAGTTAACAGGACAGTGATCCAGTTGCTAAGAGGATATTGCAGTAAACATCCTATGCTTTGGGATGAACACTTGTGTTATGTGCAACATGCTTACAATAGAGCCAAACACTCTTCTACATAGAGATCTCATTTTGAGACCTATTTTGGTTTCATACCAAGGTCTCCTTTGGATTTTGTCTTTGGTAAAGATACCATGGTTGATAGACACAATGATGTGGACAAGAAAACTAGGTTCATTGAACAGATCTAGGAGATCCACTAGGCAGTACAGGAACAACTGGAAAAAAGCCAGGCCAAGTACAAGGCTAGGCACGATAAGCATCGGATGGAGCATAGTTTTCATGTTGGAGACCAATTCTAGCTGTATATTAGCAAGGACAGGATGCAAGGTGAAAGTAAAAAGTTAAGACCTATCAGGTATGGACCCCTTAGGATACGTGAGAAGATTGGTTAAAATGCTTTTCACCTTGATCTACCAGCTTACATGCACATCTACTCAGTCGTAAATGTAGATTGCTTGAGGTTGTTTAAACCTTCAACAATTGAGGACCTTGAAGAGCAGAGTCAATTACCATCTATTGATGACCTACTACCTGAATATCCTAATGAATTACGAGAAGACACAGTGCTAGACAGGAAGGTAAGGACGATGCGCAGTGGACAAGTGGAATACCTCAGGATTGGGCTTAAAGGTTTGAAGCCGAGTAGTGTGAAGTGGATTGAGATTGGCCAACTGAGACAACAGTTTCCTCACTTAGTCGATGCTTGAAGAAAACCAACTTTTGGTGGTCCAAAATCTCTTTCATTGGGAAGGTCGTGATCCGAATTGAATCCATAAAAGACTGTCAAAGAACCATGACTGTATCGGGATGAAATAAATCTTTAAAGAATCCAAAATAGCATCAAAAACACCTTGAACCAGTGGTAATGGTAGCCAGCATGGAACGACAAGGACCTCAGTCAAAGCGCACTAACTGAGGCCCATGGAGACTGCACAGGAGGTCAAAGTAGCCCCTAGGAGCCCCGGATTGGGAAAAGGAGGTGATTTTCGATGCGCGATTAGCACCTAGCACTAATCACGCATCACTGGGTGAACAGGGCCGAAATGGAGGAGGCTTAAGCACTTGGTCGCATTGAGAGCTGGAGAACCGAGGGCAAAGAAGTGAAAAGCGGTAAAAGGACAAAGGTAGGAACCGCACTCTGGAAACCTGCAATATTGATTGGGGCACCCACAAACGGTAAATAGTTTTGGAGGAGAGCAGAGCAATCCCACTCAACGATCGACGCATCGAAAGGACGTGAGAGAAAGCCGTTGTTGATCATGCGCTATCAGTCGAGCAAGTCAACCGCGCAGGATGTGTGAATGATGTTGGATTTGGAGGAGCCCAAATTGGATGGCTAAGATTACGCCCAATGGAGGAAGTGGAATCGACAGGGAATTAAGCCGTGTTCTAAAGGGATTTGGAATCTGTTTGACTACCACGGTGGGGGAAGAATGCATCCATGAAGTAACTGAAGAAATGAACCGACGAGTAGGTTGGTTCTATTCTGATGAGGACACGTGGCCACTGCCTAAGTGTTCATGCTGACACTGAACAGGGAACTCTAAGTGCAGCTGCAGAAGGTGAATCGACAGAGGTGGAAGAGGAACTAAGCGGGCATGAGTTCGAATGGCTAAAAGCCATGAACAGTGAAACAAAATACACAGTGTGGAATAGTTGAACACTGAGAGACAGATTCCAGAGAAGAGGCAGTTAAGCAAAATCAGAGATCGACAGAGGGCCGAGCTAACCAGTGGCAGCATCGAGCACCAGAGCTTGAGAGATTCAAGCCATCCCATAGACGAATCTATCCGGGTCGAGCATCACATTTGGCTCCTTCCACTGTAGACCAAAAGGTCACAGAGCTGGTAGGAAAAAGAAGAGTCTATATACTCCAGTGGCTTGGGAAATCTGAGAAACCACCCTGCCAAGAAAACCTACTTCAGGAGAACTCACGTTGAGTCCCTACATTGTAATTCTCTGCTCAAAGACCCAATAAAACAAGGCCACCACTGAAAGCTGGACCGAAGACGTAGCCCTGGAGAATAGGGTGAACTCCTTATTAAAATAGCTTGTGTCTTTGTGGTTGCTTAATGTATTTCTCTGTTGTCTTCCATTTAAATGTTTGTGTATTGGCAATCTAATCGATCAGATGCTTAATAACACAGAACACACACACCGACACATGAGTGTGTAATACCTTTTGTTAAATAAATATTTAACTGGTGTCACTCATAGGGTGAATACCAGATCACATCCTATCAAGAGATGCACATTTCTACCTAGTGACTATCCTCTAATCTTGCATTGCGCAATTATGAGGGACAGTGACTACTGGCCTAGAAAATTGTGTAGTTTAGTAACTGAGCCTACGACCATTGCTAGTTGGGATTTCAAATTGCATAATTCCAGTAGTTGAGCTAGATTGTGTGATGTGCATTTCCAGCAGCCAGTCAGCCTCTTGATAGCCCGGGTTATGCCTTGCATAGTCTTGCAATCAGTCTCCTAACCTCTCGGTGGAAATTGTGCAACCTTCATGCGCGGTCACACAGGTATGTTGCAAGTCAGTTCTCAAGTTCATTTTGGTTTTTAACTAAATGATTTCTTTCCATGAGTGTTTCCATGTCTCTAGGTATCACAGGTGCTCATTTGCCTCTTGGAATCATAGGTAAAATGGTTTCAAGGAGAGTAGAGTTGAAGAAACCATTCAGAGCACACTTGGGGATGCAATGGATCAAGTGTCTATGAACTTGCCTACCCATGAAGACATGAAGTTGTTCATAGACAAGGACATCAAGGTATGACGGCAGCAACATCACAGCAAAAATCACCATTAACAACAGCTGAAGGTAGCATACTAGAGGCAACAAATGTAAGAGGAAGGTTGTTGAAAACATAGAGGCAGAACAAAGTTGCAAGCTCAGGTAGACCTACTTGTGGTAAAAGTAACTTTGGAGAGTCAAGCTACGAGGTGACAACGTGACATGAAGATTACAAGAAGGCAGAGAACATAATAGAGAAGCAGTTGCATGTGCTCAAGCTACAACTCAAGGCTGAACAAGAGCTGCACAGATGAGAGAATGAGTTGTAGCAAGAACAAGTATAGCAGGGGGTGCAACATGCATAGATGGATGAAACTATAAATGTACAAGTTATAGATTCATCTCAGTAGCTGGCATGAAGCAGACAATATGAGTGGTGTTGTTGGTCACATGCAAGGGAATTTAGCAGCATGCATGTCATTCTACACACGCATGCAATCTAGCCCATTTAACACACTCACCAAGACAAAGACAAGAAGCAAGTCCAACTAGATTTGAACATGTAGTTGACAGTTGATACACATGAACACTAGCATACACTAGAAGATTAGCATGGACACTATGCATCAGTGTGTTGCAGGTTCGGCTACACTAAAGAATACCATGCACATATTAGCAGACGAGTTGTATGGACGAGCCATACGAATGCATCAATTTGCAATAGAGGCAAGAGTTCTCTTCAGAAAGATGTCACCATGGAGGGCATGCACACCATTGCAGATGACCAATCTTGGCATCATCTCACCACCTTCATCATCACAAGCATGTCAAAGAGTTGGTCTCATCATAATGGACTGAGTGTCAGTGATGTCTTGCACGGCCACATTTTGTCTCACATGGACACATTTTCATTGTAATGTGACGTCTTGTGAAGTGAAAGTTCAAGTGCTGATAGTTGGATGTAATAGTCATAGAGTAGATGAAGAGTCTTGAGGGTATTTGAACTTTCACAAAGGGGAATATCAAGTGTCACCCCACCCTTTGCTATAAGTAGAACCTCATAACTCATTGTACGGGCTTTTGGTCAACCAAGCTTCCAATAGGACTATCTTATAGAGAGATTGGATATTATTGTAATGAGACTTGGCTTCTCCACTGCGTAGAGCTAGTATATCTCTTTGGAGGAGTAGGAAGTTGTGGCTGTAACATTCTATTGTTGGAACTAGTGGCTAGACATGGGTGTATTGTATCACTGGAAATTACACTTATTATTATGACAAAGCCATCATGTTTGATGCATATGTTGTATTCTATTATATGCTATCTGGTTTACTCTAAATGATATATGTATTTTTTTGCTTATGCACGCATGTATGGACTTTTGTGTGTATGTATGTATGAATCTTTCTTAAACATGTTGTTGGTTTAACAATCACTTTGGATTGCTAGCTAACTTTCCTTCCATGTTGTGATGCATCTTTGCTCGTTTGTTCCCTTCTTAATTCCATGTTATAACAGGTTTCCAAGGGGCGCACTCATCTTAATCCTCATGTGTTTGAACCTCTCTTGCAACTTCCTTGGCTTGCTATAGCTGTCACACCCTTGCTACCAAAAAATACATCTTACTTGCCTCTCTATGAGCTCACGGTCAAGGCATTACCATACGACCCACTACTGGGACTCCTACACCAAATGGTATGAGGTCTAATTAGGGATTCTTAGCAGGGAGATCCCCTTACATGTTGGGGGGTCCAGCACTATCAACATTTTGGTGCTTGATGGAGGGCTAGATGACAAGCTGAGCCCTCATCATCTATTTTGAATATTCACACATCTATCATGGAGTTTGTTATGGTTCACCCTTTGAAATGTTTGTCCAATGGACATATCTTTCACGTCGAGAGAGATTTCTAAAATTACTTGCCACAACTCATGTATGATGGTGACAATGAAGTGGCCTGGCCTGAGCACTTAGATGACTTCCATGCGCTCATCTAGGGCATGGAATATTTTAATAATATAGAGGTCTGTTCATTGCTTGTACACACACTTCGCGACAACCCATCAATATTGTGTGGCACACTACCTCATAAATCCATGCACTCATTCAAGTAATTGAGCAATGTAATCAGATCTGTTTTCCACCATTTTTGATATTGAAGTGTTTGATAAAAATTTGTTAAAATAATGGAATGCCCCACATCAATCACTTGTGGAGTTTTCAGAGTACTTCTGTCTATTCATGTTTGAAGCCCTTAAAAGTCAAATGAAATTTCAGTATCTCATGGAAATATTTAAATACTAGCTTGTACTATCTATCAATCCCAAGGAGAATTTCAATCTTAAACACCACTAAGCATACTTCAGTGATGGAGTTGTGCAATCAATGATGGACATGGTCGATGTAACAAGTGAATGTTCCTCGTCCCCTCATCGAACAATTCCACCATCACAGAGTGATGTGGGAGAGCATGCACACACATTTTTTCAACCATCACATCCTCCTGACATCGCTCCTTCCAATTTTTGTCCAAACTTGGTTGTGAGTCTAATACCTCGTCATATGTATTTTGTACCTCAAACTTCATCTTCAAACTGGGATAATCCTTCAGATGACAATGTCTTCTGTTCTTCCATTCCGTAATCTACACCTATTTTGAACGAGGATCGATCTATCGATGGAGTTGGTGTTGCACAACGAACATGAGCTGACATTCATGAAGAGCATGACTAGGAGCTTGAACATCCACCAGTAGCAGAGGACCATCCCTGTCTGTGCATACCTCCTCTATTTTTTCCTGACCTCCTCAGTGATCCTGCCATCCATGATTTTTCATGTGTATCTTTTTCCACAGAAGCAACCATTGTTGATCATTCACAAGAAACACCAGATGTCAGTCCATCATCTGATAATGGAGAGGACCGATCATTCTTGAACATCCACTTGATTTTTCATCTATATTTTTTGGAAATGCAGAGGATGAACATTCTTTCTTCTCAGCTACCCCTATGTGTGATTCATCGAATCATGAGGATGTCGACCAACATCCTGCATTTTTTGATCTTATTTGTCGTGATATCTTCACCCCAGCATCTAGTCACAATGTTGGTTCACTCTTTATTAATCCATCTAAGACACTACTCTATGATGATCCATCTATTAATGAAGACGAAACCCACCAGAATGTCGAGGCACTTCAACCAGAGTTGATGGTTATGTTAAGCCCTCATTGTCCTGAGGTTGGTTTCACTTATAATCAACAAATTGTTCAAGCATGCAAGGTTCCTTGTCACTCATATGTATGCATTGAAGATCAATCTAACACTCAGATTTCACTTCCTCCACTTGAACTACACGATCCCATTGTTCATGCATTGGAGGAATCTTACTCCACAAGCACACTTACGCAACATAGGTGGTCTGCCTTACTCATGTATGCTTTCTTACCATAGTCAAGAGTGTGTATTTTCTTAACATTTGCACGTAGTGTCACACAACATCATTGTATGTCCACAAACTGCATGTCATGCACTTCCACTCATTTTTGTTCTGTGGATGCTTGTAAGTTCAGAGTGTCTCTATATTCATTGTTACATCTTTCAGAGTTGTTGGTCCGCATGACCATGTTGCTCGCAGAAAATGCCTTTACCAAAATGAGTCAACTAATGTGCCAGTGGCTATATTAGAAGTATCACTTCATGTGATTAGGCCCATGCACCATTATCTTAGGAGTAGGAGTAGCATTTTCTTTCAATTTGCTTGCTTGCATGCTTGTTTGCTTTCTTTATTTTCATGTTTGTTTATCTGCTTTCTTCTTTTCTTACTCACTTTGATTTTCCATTCAATTCTTCTTCTGCTTTTCTTTTTTTCATTCGTAGGTTAGCTTCACATGAAATCATGCATGACTCTTGAAACAAGCTAGGTAAATTATAAGAAGCCTTGTGTAACTATCACTACTTGGTTATCTACCATGCTACCTATGTATGAAGAACTTGTCACTTTTATTCCATGATACATCAATGGAAAATATGTATTGTTCGAAGTGAACCTTTGCGAAAAAACAATGCTTGTGTGCTAACTAGTGTCACCTACTCTAGTTGGTTGTTTTTGTGTTAACCCTTGTTAGCTCAGTCAAGTAGAGTAAGGTGAGGGGGGAAACCTTAATAGGCACGTCATAGGTATAATAAATTACTTGTCTGCAGGGACAACCTCTTCTGCTCTCAATAAGTTGGGATCCCTCTCCTGCCTCTGAAATCAAAAGTGCTATGCATAGTTATGAAAAGATGAAAAAATGAAAAATGAAAAACGAATAAGGCAAAAGAAGAGAAAGGATTGTAGAATTGAGGCTTCTGTGATCCATCACAGTTATAAGAAGAATTTCGGCGTATATCACATAAAGAAAGACCTTTGCCGACGCGTTTCGAACCGACTAGTGTGGTTCATCGTCAGGACAAGTTGAAGAGATAGATCTAGACTAGCGCGTTAAATAGTACGAGCAGAGATTCCAACAGTCAAAACCAATTAACGTCTAATTTTGACCCAAGGACCCTGATAAATTATTAATATTCTTATTGTTATAATTATTCCCAATATTTACTATTTTATTCGTGGAAATAAGTTAAATTAGGTGAAAAAATAAAATAAAATAATAATTTATTTATTTAAATTCTTAAAAATAACAATCTTAATACTTAATATTAATTATTATATTTATGGAACTAAGATCAATTAGGTAAATAAGTACCATATGGTTAGTTTAAAAATTAGATTATTACATTATATATTAATTATATATATAACTATATTCAATGAAGGAATAAATAAACAGAGAAAGAGTTAGTATATAAGAATAATAAAATATTAATATATAATAATGTATAATAATAATATATAATATATAAACAATAATATATAGTAATAAAAATAAATAATAAATAACCACTATATATCCATTTTATATTAATAATATATATATACTATATAAGTTAATATCTACTAATAATAATATAAACTATTATACCTAATATAACCTTTTTTACCTAATATTCCTTAATATTTATTATTAAGATATTTAAGGTACCAAGATAAATTAGGTAAATAAATATCATACTTACTAAGGTTAGTTTAAAACTAAGCTTATTTCATAACTATTATATATATACATATGCATATAACTATATAAGCTAAAACGTTAATATAAACGGAGAAAAAATAATAAAATATTAATGTATAATAATAATATAAAATATATAAAAAGTAATATATGGTAATAAAAATAATAATAAATAACCACAATATATTAATATCAATAATAATAATAATATATATATATATATATATATACTTATATATATATATATTATATTAATATATATAAGTTAATATCTATAATAATGATATACACTAGTAACATATAAATAAAATATTTAAAAAAAATAATAATAAATAATAATAAAATAATAATAAAATAAAATAAAATAAAAATAAATAAATAAATAAAGTAATTTATTTATTAAATTATTAAATTAAATAAATATATATAAATAACTATATAACCAATATTCCTTAATATTTATATAATTAAGGAATTAAGATAAATTAGGTAAATTACTATTTAATAAAAAAAATAAAAAAAAATAAAATAAAAATAAAAATAAAAAAAAAATAAAATATACTAGGACGAAAGGGCAGGGATCCGAAGATCTACTAATTATTATTTTTATTTACTTTACTTTTATTTTATTATTATTTTTTTTAAATACTTTATTATATGATTACTAGTGTAATATCATTATTATTAGATATTAACTTAGATAATATATATAAATAATATATATATATAATATATATTATATATATATTATTATTATTGATATTAATATATTGTGGTTATTTATTATTATTTTTATTACCATATATTACTTTTTATATAGTTTATATTATTATTATACATTAATATCTTATTTTTTTCTCCGTTTATATTAACGTTTTAGCTTATATAGTTATATGCATATGTATATATATAATAGTTAGGAAATAAGCTTAGTTTTAAACTAACCTTAGTAAGTATGATATTTATTTACCTAATTTATCTTGGTACCTTAAATATCTTAATAATAAATATTAAGGAATATTAGGTAAAAAAGGTTATATTAGGTATAATAGTTTATATTATTATTAGTAGATATTAACTTATATAGTATATATATATTATTAATATAAAAGGCTTATTATTTTATTTTTATTACTATATATTATTTTATATATTATATATTATTATTTATAATATGATATATTAATATTTATATTCTATATACTAACTCTTTTCTCTGTTTATTTATTTCCTTCATTGAATATATTTATATATATAATTAATATATATGTAATAATCTAATTTTAAACTAACCATATGGTACTTATTTACCTAATTGATTTTAGTTCCATAAATAATAAATTAATATTAAGTATTAAGATTGTTATTTTTAAGAATTTAAATAAATAAACTATTATTTTATTTTATTTTTCACCTAATTTAAGTTATTTCCACGAATAAAATAGTAAATATTGGGAATAATTATAACAATAAGAATATTAATAATTTATCAGGGTCCTTGGGTCAAAATTAGAAGTTAATCGGTTTTAACTATTGGAATCTCTGCTCGTACTATTTAACGCGCTAGTTTAGATCTGTCTCTTTAACTTGTCTTGACGATGAACCACACTAGTCGGTTCGAAACACGTCGACAAAGGTCTTTCTTTATGTGATTTACGCCGAAATTGTTCTTATAAGAGAAAGGATTTCTGAATAGAGAGGTGATGCAAGTAACTCCGTCGGGGTACTAACCAGGCTCACTGGTAGCGAAGCCATGCCTGTGTTCCTATGTGACTCTGCCGGGGTACTGTCTAGGCCTGCTGGCAGCGGAGAAACACCAGAGATGAAACTAACACTCTGACGACCATACTGCTTGTGCATCAAGATACCCCTTAACCCTAATTGAAACTGTGTTGCCTTGGCTTGGAATGTGTTTCAATCAACCAAGAGCTTGGAAGGTGCTACATCTTACAATCAAGTTAGTGTGGAAACCAAGATGAACTGAGAACCGAACAATACTTCAGAAGGTGTTAGACTTTATTTTCATGAACAAGGTCCATTCACAGAGCTGGAGTTCTACCAATATGTCGCCAAGTGTTGTAGCAGCTACAACCACCCTCCAAAAATTTTCCTTAGCTTCATTTTGGAGCCTCCCTACCAACCTTTCACAATAGCATGTCTTGGTTCTTCAAGTACACATGCTTGACTGTTTTTCTTGCAAAATGATAGCCTACCCATCAGAGCTTGTTGCAGTCCCCTCATACGCTATTCTTCCAGACTTGGTCCAGCTGCAAGCTAAGTAACTGCCTCAAGAAATTGTGGAATTATGGAGAACAACCAACCTTCCCTACAGAAATTGTGTAATTTGGTTTGGTGGCCTACTACGCTCCAAAATTGCACAAATATGCTAGCCAAGCTTCACCCATAAAGTTGTGCAATTCCTCCCAGTAGGGCCACTCAATCCAGAAATTGTGCAATTCTGGGCAGCAATTAGCTGCTCTGCCCAGAAATCATGAAATCCCTATGAGAATTATGTCCAGCTCCCTTCCAAAAATGTGCATTTTCTACCAGGAGTTGAGTAGCCCCTTGGATGTGTAGTTTAGTTGACCAGTTTCCTCTGGGACCGAGAAAAACTGATTTGCATGCATGGGCTACTTCTCCCAAGGCATCATGCAAAGGCATCACTTGATTCAGGGGTATGTTTTAGCAACTAGAGCTTGCATGAAAACATCATTTCAGAAGCCTCCCACTAATTTCGCTCTTCCTAGATTTGTGGCATGCACGTGATATCTTCGATTTTGTCAAAACTCATGAACCAAATGCGACAAAGCTCATTCCTCACATCAACCTTGTAGCTTTGACATCCCACATTGCATCTAGGAGTCATCAACACATTCAACTTAGTTGTTTTGGGGTAAGATTTCCTTCCATGTCTTGTGTTGAATTTTTGGCACTTTTTGTGTTTCGCTTCATATGAATGTTGTCTTCTTGATTTCAGTAAGTGCCTACTATTGTTTTGATACATACTAGCTTGTACTAACACCATTTAATTTTTGTTAACATCTCACTCCTATCGCACGCATGAAACTGTTTTTCACAAACAGTCACTGATTCGATGACTCGCCTCACCCACATGCATGTTGTTCCATTTTCTAAATCTGTCATTCACCATTTTCATGCATGATCATTCACTTATTCTTACAATGAATATCGCCATGCATTCACATTCACATCCGCTTTTAGTTGCCTGTCGGCAGGTCTGGGTAGCCATGGCCCAAAGTCTATCTCAGCAAGACAACATTGTGCAATCTTGAAAGGGAAGGGTTTGTATTCCTCACAAGAAATGTGCATTTTTTCCCACTGACTGTCCTCTAATCTTGCATTTTTCAATTCTGAGGGACATTGACTATTGGCTCAAAAAATTGCACAATGCACTCACTGAGCCTGCAACCATTGCTAACTGAGATTTTTCATTGCACAATTCCAACAGTTGGGCTAGACTATGCATTGCAAAGTTCCAGCAGCTAATCAGCCTCCTGACAAGCTAGAATATGCCTTCTACAGTCTTGGCAGTTAGTCTCCGTACCTCCCAATGGAAATTGTGCAACCTTCATGATCAGTCACACAACTATGTTGCAAGTCAATTCTCGAGTTCATTTTAGTTTTCAACTGACAGATTTCTTGCCATGATTGTTGTCATGTCTTTAATTATCACAAGTGCTCATCTGGCTCTCACTAGCATAGGTACAATGGTTTCCAGTAGAGCAGAGTCCAAGACACTGATCAGAGCACACTTGGGGATGTAATCAATCAAGTGTCTATGAACTTCCCTACCCACGAAGACACCAAGTTGTTCATAGAGAAGAACATCAAGATATGACCGTAGCAGCATCACAGCAAGAATCACCATGAATGATATCTGAAGGTAACATACCGAATGCATTGAATGCAAGAGGAAGGTTGTTGACAACATAGAGGCAGAACAAAGTTGCAAGCTCAAGTAGATCTGATTGTGCTGAAAGAAACTTTGGAGACTCAAGCTATGAGGTGATGGTGGGACATGAAGATCACACCAAGGTAGAGAACGGAACAAATAAGGATTTGCATGTGCTTAAGCAGCAACTCAAGGAAGAACAAGAGTTGCACAAATGAGAAATTGAGTTGTAGCGGGAACAGGTACAACAAGGGGCGCAACATGGACAGATGGATGAAACTGTGCCCATACAAGTTATAGATTCATCCCAGTAGCTGACATGAAGCAGACAGGGTGAGTGGTGTTGTTAATCGCAAGCAAGGGAATTCAATAGCATGCATGTCATTATGCACATGCATGCAATCTAACCCATTTGACACACTCAGCGAGGCAAAGAGAATAATAAAGTCCAACTGGAGCTGAAAATGTAGTGGACAATTGATGCGCATGACCACTAGTACATAGTGGAAGATCAGCATGGACACTATGCATCATTGTGTTGTCAGTTCAGCCGCACCCAAGAAGACCATGTGCATGATAGCAGATGAGTTGGATGGAGGAGCCACACCAATGCACCATGATGTAATAGAGGCAATAGTTTGCTTCAGCAAGATGTCACCATGGAGCGCATGCACACCATCGCGAACAACCAAGCTTGGCATCAACTCACCATCTTCACCATCACAAGCATGTCAAATAGTTGGTCTCATCACAATGGACCGAGTGTCAGTGATGTCTTGCATGGATTTCTCAAGTCGTTTTGTCTCACATGGAAACATGTGCATTGTAATGTAACATATTCTCAAGTGGAAGTTCAAGTGTCGATTGTTGGATGTAATAGTCATAGAGTAGATGAAGAGTCATGAGGGTAGATGAACTTTCACAAAGGGGAATTTCAAGTGCCACCCCACCCTTTGCTATAAATAGAACCTCATAACTCATTGTAAGGACATTTTGTCAGCCAACCTTCTGATAGGACTATCTTATAGAGAACTTGGACTGTATTGTAACGAGCCTTGGCTTCTCCACTGAGAAAAGCTAGTATATCTCTTTGGAGGAGAAGAAGGTTGTGGCTATAACGCTCCACTGCCGACACTAGCGGCTAGGCATGGATGTATTGTATGACTGGAACTTACACATATTAATATAATGGAGCCATCATGTTTCATGCATATGTTGTATTGTATTCTATGCTATCTCATTTACTCTAAATGATATATGTATTCGTTTTTTTATGCATGCATGTATGGAATTTTTTGTGTACGTATGTATGAATGTTTCTAAAATGCGTCATTGGTTTAACCATCACTTTGGATTGCAAGCTAAATTGGCTTCCATGTTGTGATGCATACTTTCTCATGTGTTCCCTTCTTAACTCCATGATATCACAGGCTTCCAAGGGGCACACTCATCTCAACCCCAATATGTTTGAACATCTCATGAACCTTCCTTGGCTTGCTGTAGTTTTCACATCCTTTCTACCAACAAAGACATCTTACTTACATCTGTGCGAACTCACGGTCAAGGAATTACCATATGACTCACTGTTGTGACTCCTACACCAAACGGTCTGAGGTCTAATTGGGAATTCTTACTTTGGAGATCCCCTTACATGTTATCGGGTATCACTTAACATTATTTCACATATTGAGCATAAGAGAAATGAGGATTTGATTTCATCCATCTACACATGTTTCATCCCTGTTGTACCTATTACTATTTTTATTCCCTCTCCTATTTGCCAGCTTTGATTTGTTTCGGAGTTGATCCTTCAAATCATGCAACTCCTTCTCTCTTTCCTCCATTCCCCATATCTCCCTCTACCTTTGCGTGATTCTCTTATTGTGTTGTTTCCTCTTCGCCTCTATGGCTAAAGCTACTTTCTCTACAAGTGGATCTGCTCGTAACTTGTAGCTTTTCTCTTCCTCCATGTGATCGACAATCTTGCTCTTGCCCTTATCGCATAATGGTATGTTTGCCTCTACTATTGCTGCTACTTTTGGTTCTCTCCTAGATGTTGCTTCATGTTGCTTCGCTAACCATGCCATAGTGAAGCCGACCTGTTCATTGGGTCTGGAGAAACTATAGCAATATCGCCATGGGTCCTCCTATGCCCAATGAAATGCCTCGTGGATCTAGTTGAATTATACTCTCATGTAGTGATATTTCATAAGACAATGTGGGTTATATGGATTGTAACTTCGGAGGTCAAATGTATACTTCTTCATCTTCTCTGCTTCGAAATTTGCATGCTTAAAACTTTGAATCTCATATAACCCAATGTGCAGTACAAGAGCAAGCCAAGGTTCCTTCCTCTTCTGGTGTAGCCTAGCTGTCAATCCTGGCAAGATGTGACATGCTACTTCTTGCATTATGAGAACATCCAAGAAAAACTTCGGTAGAACATACAAATGCTTCTCTGCACTGTACATTCATATGAAGGTGTCAAATGGTGAGGCATACAAATCAGCTATGTCTATCAGTGTCTCCATTGTTATCTTCGACATGCAAGGTGCATCCTATTCGAATATCATCTTATAAACCGAGGTGACAAAATGATTGGAAAACCATGTGATAACTCCTCTGAAGTTACATTTGGACAACATCTTACAATAAGTGTTCATAGTAGTATCCATTGGTGACCATGCCCACTTCAAGCGCGGGAACTCCTGCGGGGCACAGATTGCATCCAAGATGTAGGTGGAAATGTAGATTTCTGCTTGCATACCTGTATGCGAATTTCAAGCCCTCATTAACTATTCCTTTAGCTGACGAGCCAACATGTCAGACCAGTCACATGGTTTTCCTTCTCTGGCCAGTTGGTCTAGCACGATAACCCAACTCTGTGGGAAGGTTTATGTGCTTTCTTGGCCATATAGTCGACATGCAAATATGACCAAGTATTGATATGCCTTCTGCAGTATCTTTGTCTTGCAGATCTCATTGGGTGTCATCCTAAATCTAGCCGACTCCTTTACCCAATTCTTTAGAAAGTCTCTAGAATTGGCATTATTACTTGGTAAGCTAAATTGATTCTCCATGATAGTCACAAGCTCTGAAATTTGATACGTCTCATCATAATCCTCTACCCTGAAGGTTGTAGTCTTCATCCCACTAACACTGCTCAAGGTCATCATCTCTGGATTAGTGTGTGAGACAATCCAGTGTATCATTTCTGTGCATTAGAGAATGGGGTATCGGCATGCAATCTGGTACAACAAGACTTGTGAATGTTCACGTACACCTAGTAGTCTTCGAGGTCTTCCCCAAATGTGCATGTAAATGCATCATTGACCTCTTGCCATTTCAGCTTGATGTCCTTCTCTAGAAATAGTTTGGTATCTTCATAGATCGGTAGGCTTGCAGACACTTGCTCAACCACTGCTCCAGTTGCACTTTCGTCAGTTTCCTTTGATCCTCCCTAGTTGGAGGTCATTGATCCTGTACTACAAAGAGGCGAATGAATGCTAAAAGATCTCGAGACAAAGAGATATGCATGGAAAGAAATTTGTCAATTAAAACCAAAGAAAATTCATGACCAACATAACACATACCTGGGGATTGATAGGAAAAGATTACGATATTTCTTCCAGGAGGTTGGGTGATTGGTTGCAAGTACTGCACAAAAGGCAGTCTGGGTTGTCTGGGGAGGTTGACTGGATGCTAGATTTGTGCAATGTGCAATCCAGACTGACTACTAACTGCAGGCTAAATGACTGTATTGCACAATTTCCTGGGCCAAAAGCCATTGTCCCTCAAAATTACACAAATCAGGCCCGGGGAAAAGCTGCTTGGCAAAAATGTGCATTTCTGGAGAGGAAGGGAGAGCCTTCCCTCTCAGTATTGCAGAATGTTTTGTTGGTGAGGCAGAATTCAGGCCAAGGCTTTCCAATTCCATCAATGAGCAACTGAATGAGAATGCTAAAGTGAATACATGGTGATATTGAGTGTAAACAGAAGAAAATGATCGTGCATGCAAACATTGAATGAAATATTCAAAAAACAGAACAACATGCATGTGGGTGAAGCAAGTCGCTGAATCCATGACTGTTCCTGCAAAATAGTTTCATGCATGCAACAACGGTGAGATAGCAAAGAAAATGGAAATGGTGCTAGTACAAGCTAGTATGCATGTAAAGGACAACAGGCATTCAAATAAATCAAGAAAACAACACTCACAAAAGTGAAAATATCAAAAGCAACATAAATGTTGAAAAGTAAAAGTTGAGACCACTTACCCATGAATAACCAAGTGCATGTGTTGTGGGATGTCATACATCCAAGATCGATGTGAAAGAATGAGCTCTGATGCATCGAATAAATATGTTTTGGCTCATGATGTGCATGCCATAGATATAGGAAAAAGCAACATTTGGAGGAAGGATTCTAAATCAATCTTTGCATGTAAACTCTAGCTACTAAAAATATCTCCCTAAATCAAGGGATGTTTTTTGCATGTTGTCTTTTGCTACTCTAGGAAAGGAAACCCATGCATGCAAGTCAAGTTTCCTCGGTCTCTGGTGGAACTGGTCAACCCAACTACACATGCAAGAGGCTGCTTAACTACTTTGAGAAAATGTGCTTTTCTAGATGGGAGCTGGGTTGGCTACCCAGGAGATTTGCACAATTTCTCAATAGAGGAGGTGACTACTACCCAAGATTGCATAATTCTTGAGCTGAGCAACCCTATTGGGAAGAATTGCTTAACTTTCTAGATGAAGCCTCACTAGTAGAATTGCGCAATTCTAGAGCCCAGTAGGCTGCCAAACTGAATTGTGAAATTTATGGAGGGAAGGTTGGTTTCCCTCCATAATTGGGCAATTTCCTGAAGAAGATTCTTAGCCTGCAGCTAGACCAAGTCTGGAGGAACATCCTATGAGGGGAGTGCATCATGCTCTGATAGACAGGCTACCTTTCTGCAAGAAAATCACTTTAGCTTGTGTACTTGATGAAGCGAGGCATTTTTCTATTAAAGGTTGGTAGGGATTCTCCAAAACGAAGCTAAGGAAAAATTTTGGAAGGTGGTTGTAGTTGCTACAACACTTGATGCTGACAGTGTTGGACCTGCCAACATGTAAGGGGATCTCCCCAGTAATAAGTCCGCATTAGACCTCAAACAATTTGGTGTAGTAGTCCCAACAATCGGTTTACAGTAATTCCTTGACTGCGAGTTCACACAGAGGAAATTAAGATGTCTTTGTTGGTAGCAAGGGTGTGACAGCTGTGGCAAGCCAAGGAAGGTGGATGAGAGTTTCAAACACACGAGGGTTGAGATGAGTGCACTGCTTGGAAACCTGTGATGGCATGAAGTTAAGAAGGGAACACATGAGAAAATATGCATCACAACATGGAAAGCAAGTTAGCTAGCAATCCAAAGTGATGGTTAAACCAACAACACATTTCAAAAAGATGCATACATACATACACAGAAAATTCCATACATGCATGCGTAAAAAAAGAATACATTTATCATTTAGAGTAAACCAGATAGCGTAGAATACAATAAAACATATGCATGAAACATATTGGCTTTGTTATATTAATAAGTGTAAGTTCGAGTCTTATAATACATCCATGTCTAGCCACTAGTTCTAACAGCGGAACATTATATCCACAACCACCTACTCCTCCAAAGAGATATACTATCTCTGTGTAGTGGAGAAGCAAAGGCTCATTACAATGCTCTCCAAGATCCCTCTAAGATAGTCCTATTGGAATATTGGCTAACAAAAACCCCTTAAAATGAGTTATGAGGTTTTATTTATAGCAAAGGGTGGGGTGACAGTTCATCCACCCTCATGACTATTCATCTACTCTATGCATGTCACATCCAAATATCGACACTTGAACTTCCACTTGACAAGACATTAGATTACAATGCACATGTGTCCATGTGAGACAAAATGGCTTGAGCAAGCCATGCAAGACATCAATGACACTCAGTCTATTTTGATGAGACCAACACCTTGACATGCTTGTGATGGTGAAGGTGGTGATTTGATGCCAAGCTTGGTCATCTGCGATGATGTGCATGCTCTTGATTGTGATACCTTGTTGAAGCAAACTCTTGCCTCCATTGCATCCTGGTGGTTTGTTGTGGCTCCTCCATCCAGCTCTTTTGCTAACATGCACATGGTCTTCTTGGGTGTTGCCAAACCAACAACACACTGATGCACAGTGTCAGTGTTGATCTTCCAGTCCATGTTGGCGGTCATGCGCATCAACTATCAACTACATGTTCAGCTCTAGTTGCACTTTCTTCTTCTCTTTGCCTCAGTGAGTGTGCCAAATGGGTTAGATCACATGCGTGTGCACAATGACATGCATGTTGGTAAATTCTCTTGCATGCAATCAACAACACAACTCACCCTGTCTGCTCCGTGCCAGCTGCTGGGATGAATCTATAACTTGTATGGGCACATTTTCATCCATCTATGCAAGTTGCGCCCCTGTTGTACATGTTCCTATTGCAACTCATTCTCTCATCTATGCAACTCTTTTTCTTCCTTGAATTGATGCTTGAGAACATGCAACTCCTTCTCTATTATGTTTTCTATGTTCGCGTGATCTTCATGTCGCATCATCACCTCATAACCTGAGTCTCCAAAGTTGCTTCCACCACAAGTAGATATGCTTGATCTTGCAACTTTGTTCCACCTTTGTGTTGTCAACAAACTTCCTCTTCTCTTCATTGCATCTGATATGCTGCCTTCAACTGCTGTTCATGGTGCTGCTTGTTGTGATAATGTTGTTGTCATATATTGATGTCCTTGTCTACAAACAAGTTGATGTCTTCATGGGTAAGAAATTTCATAGACACTTTATCGACTACATCGACAAGTGCCTTTGAATGGTATCTTTGACTCTGCTCTCCTGGAAACCATTATACCTGTGCTGCTGAGAGGCAGATGAGCACCTGTGATACCTAAAGACATGGCAACACTCATGGCAAGAAATCTATCAAGTGAAAACCAAAATGAACTTGACAATTGACTTGCAACATACCTGTGTGACTGATCATGAAGGTTGCACAGTCATCAAGAATGTTTGTTGTGCTGGACCGACCAACGTGTCAGGGGATCTCCCCAGCAAGAAGTGCTAATTAGACATCAGACCATTTGGTATAGAAGTTCCAACAGAGGGTGGCATGGTAATTCCTTGACCATGAGTTCGCACAGAGGCAAGTAAGATAATTATGTTGGTAGCAAGGGTGTGACATATGTAGTGAGCCATGGAAGGTGCATGAGAAGTTCTAACACACGAGGTTGAGATGCGTGTGTCCCTTGGTAACTTGTGATAGCACGGATTTAAGAAGGGAACACGCGAGAAAAGATGCATAAAAAATGGAAGGCAAGTTAGCTAGCAATCCAAAGTGATGGTTAAACCAACATCACATTTTAGAAAGATTCGTACATACTTACAAAGATAACTATACATGAATGCATAAGAAAATAGACACATATATCATTTAGAGTAAACCAAAGAGCATAGAATACAATACAACATATGCATTAAACATGTTGGCTTTGTTATATTAAGAATTGTAAGTTCCAGTCATACAATACATCCATTTCCAACCACTAATTTTGACAGTGAAATGTTACAACCACAACCACATGCTCCTCCAAAGATATGTAGTAGCTCTGCACAGTGGAGAAGCCAAGCTCATTACAATATTGTCCAAGCTCTCTCCAAGATAGTCTTATCAGAAGCTTGGCTGACCAAAAGCCTGTATAGTGAGTTATGAGGGAATATTTATAGCAAAGGATGGGGTGACCCTTGACATTCGCCTTTGTGATAGTTCATCTACCCTCATGACTCTTCATCTGCTCTATGATTGTTACATCCAGCTATCGACACTTGAACTTACACTTGACAAGACTTTACATTACAATGCACACGTACCCATGTGAGACAAAATGGCTTAAGAAAGCCATGCTATACATCACTATGGCTCAAACAACTTTTTTAAGATCAACTCTTCCACATATTCATTATGATTGATAGTAGCATACAGATCTCCTAACCAATAGTTTGCGATGGTGTCTGTGTTCTCCAAGGTGACATATTTCTAGAACCTCACTCTTGCCTCCATATCATCCGGGTACATTTCTTAGGCTCCTCTGTCCAACTCATCTGAAAGCATGCACATCATTGTGTTCAATGCGGTCGAACCAGCAACATACTTGTGCATGATGTCTATATTGATGGGAAATTTGGGGCTAGTGGCAATCCACATCAACTCATCAAATTACAAGTCAATATCTAGTTGGACCTGCACCTTTGTCTTCACCTAGGTGAGAGTCCCAATAGATGGGATCACATCTACACACACCACAACATCCATACACTTGAATACACATGTATGGGAAGCCTGTGTGCTAGTAATGAGTTGCAGGAACTCTTCATATTTTCGAATCTAACTCCAGATACATGCCTTTAGCTCAACCACTTTGGGCTTCATCATTTAAGGCAAGTGAAGCGGGCTTCCTTGTATCTCATCATCCATGTTTACATGTAATCAATAGTAGCATGCATGTTCGCGAAGATACATGCTCTTCTAACACATCACTGCTACCATCCTTGCTTTATGCATGGTACCAATCTTGGAATACAATTCTTGCATGACTGTGTCAAGAGACAACAATTCATCTAGTATTTCCTTCTTCATTATTTCTCAGGTGGATGTTCCAACCAACTCTCCTCCTTGGTTGGCCATCTGTAGTTCCTTAGCTATTTTCTCATTCACAGCTATGAGAAAGTGAATAATTGAGCTAGTGGATTCGGCATATGCTCTTGTAGCATTGGCCAAGGCTATTGGATGTTTGTGCACGTCAAACATGATCACTCATTACTCAACTTATGCAGGAGATGTATGATCATATGAAGTCGACACTCTATGGGACTACACAACTCTATGTTGAGACACGTCAAATGAGATGTTGTGCATCTCTCCTTCCGATTGATCTCTAAGGATCTCAGTGCCTCCTTGGTCACTTGAGACTTGCTCATCTTCTTGATGCGGTGAAGTGAGTAAGTCGAAATCTTGGTGATGAGGCATGAGTTCGATGTCTTGTTCCAATTCCTATTACTCCATATCCGTATCCAACTGTTGAAGTGCTTAATCTGTCTCATGAGTGAAGTCTTTCTCCTACGATGGTCTGCCCTATGTGCTTGTTGCTAGTTATTTTGATCAGTCCACTAAATGTATGGGTGCTATGTCATCCATCTATACATGTTGTACCCCCTGATGCACTTGTTGCTATTGCGCTTCCCTCTCCTATTTGCACAACTCTTGTTCCTTTCAGAGTTGCTCCTTCAACTCATCCAAATCCTTCTCTATTTCCTCCATTCTCCATTTCTCCCTCTTCTTTTGTGTGATTTTCTTATTTCATTGTTGCCTCTTTTCCCCTATGGCCAAATTTGCTTTCTCTACAAGTGGATTTTCTTAGAACTTGTAATTTTGCTCTTCCTCCATGTGATCGACAATCTTCCTCTTGCCCTTGTCACACACTAGTATGTTCATGTCTACTGCTGCTACTGCTTATTGTGGTATCTAAGATGCTGCTTCACATTGCTTTTCTAACCACTGAACAGTGAAGCCAACCTATTCATTGGTTATGGAGAAACTGTAGAAATATCTCCATGAGTCCTCCTCTGCCCATTGAGATTCCCCATGGATCTAGTTGAACTGTACTTTCGTGCAGTGATCTTTCACAATACAATGTGAGTCATACAGATTGTAACTTCAGAGGTTGAATGGATACTTCTGCATCTATTATGCTTTTACATCCACATGGTTGAAACTTCGGATGTCATATAACCCAATGCGTACTGGAAGAGCAGGGCAAGGTGCCCTCTTATTTTGGTGTAGTATAGCTGTCAATCCTACTAAGATGTGATATGCTACTTCTTACATGATGAGCACATCTAAGTCAAACCTCAGTAGAACATACAGAGGCCTCTCCACACTATACATTCGTATGAAGGTTCAGATGGTGAGGCATATGTTAGAAAATTATATATTATGGAGCAATGGAACACATAAAATTTTGCAGAAATATAAACACAGAAAATGCATAAAACAAGAGAGACACAGATATACGTGGTTCACCCAGCTTGGGCTATGTCCACCCGAAACAGCCAGTCCTTCCTCTCTATTATCCAGCAAAATAAAGAGACACAACCTACAATAGATCTATTATAATATCCTTTGTTTTCTCTCACAGTCTCACCTCTCTACTTCTCGCTCAGAGAATACATATCTATTACACAGCCTCAATTACAATGCCCTCATAAAAAGAGAGAGGTTTCCTTCTAGGGAAAAAAACCCTAAACTAAACATAAGTTCTACTGTCAAATCATCCGCCTAATAAATGACCCAGATTGAATAGAAATTACTATACTTTTACAAGGCAATTTTACATCTATTTTTAGCTTCAGGGGTGCTACCCTTGAACCCCCGCGGCAGAGACAAGTCCCCCCCACGTGGAGAGGTGTGCAAACTTCCTGGGGTATACATTTGGCTGAAATAAATACCTCTGAACAATCATGCTCCACACCCAACAATCTCCCACTTGGAGAATGATTGTAGCAAGTCCATCACTGCTTCATTTTCTCGACAATGACTCCTCTTTGGACCTAGTTGTTTCTCATCTTCATTGTCATCCTTGAAGACCAATTGAAACTGAGCATGTTCTCAATTTCTCCTTGGTTACAACTTTTTTTAGCATATCTGCAGGATTCTGGCTAGTGTATATCTTTTCCAACTTCAACTCTCCATTTTGCAACAATGATCGTATGAAATGGTACTTGAGCTGTATGTGTTTAGTCCTGGAATGAAATGCCGAGTTCTTTGCAAGATGAGTGGAACTTTGGCTATCACTGTATAATGTGCCCATATCATGCTCCTTACCCAATTCACCCATAAACCTTTGTAACCAAATCATTTCTTTACTAACCTCTGTAGCAGCAACATACTCTAGTTCTATTGTTGAAAGTGCAACAACACTTTGGATTTTTGAAACCCAACTGACAGCTATTCCACCAATAGTAAATACATATCTTGTAGTGCCCCTCCTGTTATCTCTGTCACCTGCCATATCTGCATCAACATATCCCTATAGAGAAATGTTTGAACCACCAAATCATAATGCTTGATTTGTGGTACCTTTCAAATATCTGAGAATCCATTTCACTGCCATCCAATGTTCCTTTCCTGGATTGTTCATGTACCTGCTTACAACTCCCACTGCATGTGCAATATCAGGCCTTGTACAGACCATTGCATACATTAAGCTTCCAACTGCTGATGCATATGGAACTTTGGACATATAATCCATGTCTTCTTGGGTCTTTGGGCACATTTCCTTACTAAGTTTGAAATGGCTAGCAAAAGGTGTACTAACTGGTTTTCAATTGTGCATATTAAATCTTTTCAACACCTTTTGTATGTACTCATTCTAAGACAATGTTTATTTACAATTTTTCCTATCTCTAGTTATTCTCATACCAAGGATTTGTTTTGCAGCTCCCAAAACCTTCATTGCAAATGAATTTGCCAATTTCATTTTGAGCACATTTATTTCTTGCATGTTAGATCCTACAACAAGCATGTCATCTACATACAATAACAATATAATATAGCTGCCATCATTTTGCTTTTTTCAGATAAACACTTTGATCGCAGTGACATCTACTATAACCTTGTTCAAACACAAACTTGTTAAATTTTAGATACCACTACCTTGGAGCCTGTTTTAAGCCATACAAGCTCTTCTTCAACTTGCACACTAGTTTCTCCATCCCTTTCACTTCATATCCTTGTGGTTGCTGCATATATATCTCTTCCTCCAAATCCCCATGGAGAAAGGTTGTCTTTACATCTAACTGCTCAAGATGCAAATCTTCAATTGCTACTAGACTTAAAATAGTTCTGATTGAAGTCATTTTAACAACAGGAGAAAATATTTCATCAAAATCAATACCTTTCTTCTGTGTAAACCCCTTCACCACAAGTCTAGCTTTGTACCTCTGTTTTCCTCCATCTTCCTTCAGCCTGTAAACCCATTTATTCTTCAATGTAGTTTTTCCTGCAGGCAACCTAACTAAGTCCCAAGTTTGGTTATGCATTAAGGAGTCCATCTCTTCTTCCATTGCTACCTCCCACTTCTTCCTGCTTTCAACCTGCATTGCTTCTTCATAACATTCGGGTTCACCAGAATCAGTCAACAATAAATAATATAATGAAGGAGAGTATCGTTTAGGAGGTCTACTTATCCTGGTAGATCTTCTAACACCACTTTCAGGTGTTTGGAGTGCATGTTGCTATTGTGGTGGTTGTTGCTGTTGTGGTTGTTGATTATTATTATTTTCAGGCACCTTTATTTTTTTAGTGATTTCATCAAGAACTGCATATTCCTTGTTTTCTTTTTCCTGTTTCTTTTCCTACAACTAATTCTTATACAAGACCTTTTCATTGAATATTACTTCTCTGCTCCTAATGATTTTGTGATTTTCATAATCATATAAGCGATAACCAAAATCATTAACACCATATCCAATAAAGGTACATTTCTTTGACTTTGCTTCAAGCTTTGTTCTATTTTCTTTATCAATATGGACAAAGGCCTCACAACCAAAAGGCTTTAAAAAAGAGTAGTTTACCTTTTTACCTATCCATGCTTCCTCTAGAACACCACCATCCAAGGAACTTAAAGGCCCTTTGTTTATTAGATAAACAGTAGTATCTACAACATCTACCCAAAACTATAAAGGCAATCCTGCATGCAATCTCATGTACATTGCACACTCCATGATTGTTCTATTCATCCTTTTTGACACACCATTTTCTTGTGGTGTTCTTGGAATTATCTTCTCTCTTCGAATTCCATGCTCTGAATAGTACCTATCAAACTCTTTGTTGTAATATTCACCTCCATTTTCTGATCTAAGACACTTCAATTTATTTCCTGTCTCAATCTCAACCAAATATTTCCATTTATTGAAAGTATCAAATACACTAGATTTATTCTTAATACAATAAATCGAAGTTTTTCTAGTTGCAATATCAATAAAAGTAATATAATAATGAGAGCCACCGAGAGATGATACCTGAGCAGGTCCCCATACATCTATATGCACAAGCTCTAATTTTTTGCTCTTATTTTCTTTCCCAACTCTGAGAAATCCGACTCTCTTCTATTTTCCATAAATACAATTCTCACAGAAGTCCAAATCAACATTCTTCAAACCCGGCAACAAATTCCTTGAGTGAAGAATCTTCATTCCCTTTTCACTCATGTGCATGAGCCTATGATGCCATAATTTTGCATCTGCTCCTTTGGAAGTTAAAACATTAACAATGTACCAACCTTTTCGCCTTTTGCTATTACCAGGGCATCATTGATGACCTTCCAAGCTTTATCTATGAAAGTTGTCACACAACCTTCACTGCCTAACTGCCCTGTTGAAATTAGATTTTTCTTTAGATCTGGAACATGCCTTACCTCCTTTAGTAGCCATTGGTTTCCATTCTGCTATTTTACAAGAACTTTACCCATTCCAGCAATTTTATAGGATTTATCATCACCAAAATGAACTTGTCCAAAATCTCCTTGAACATAGTCGTGAAAGTATTTTTTATCAGGTGTGGCATGGAATGAGGCCCCTAAATCTACCACCCAAGAATCAAAGCATCTTGTAACACCTCACCTGTCACATTTGCTTCATCATTGTTTTCTTATTGTGCATCTCCTCCTTTTCCCTTCTGAGATCTACAATATTTCTTTAGGTGTCCTTTCTTTCCGCATTTCCAGCACACTATCCCCGATCTGGACTTGGATCTACCTTTCCTTGATTTACTGCGATATCCTAAGCTCTTCCCTCTTTACATTTTTCTTCCCCTAGACTCTACACTCAAAGCATTACTCGATGTCTCACCGGAGCTTTTCCGACATATTTCCTCGCTAAGGATAGCATCGACAGCATCATCAAACTTTAAAGTACTAGATCCAGAAATAGAGTTACTAATGGCCATTACTAAACCATTCCAACTTTCTGGTAATGAGCACAAGAATAACAGAGCTTTAACTTCATCATCAAAGTTTACCCCTACAGAACATAACTGAATTGTAACAGTATTAAAATCATTTAAATGGCCTGCAACAGATCCACCTTCCGACATCTTCATATTAAATAATCGTTTCATAAGAAATACCTTGTTTGAGGCTGAGGGTTTTTCATATAGTTTCTCCAATGCCTTAATCAAACCTTTTGTCGTTGTTTCCTTTGAAATATGGAAGGCGAACGATGCTACAAGGCACAACCCTACTGTTCCGAGTGCCTTTCTATTGAGAAGGTTACATTCTTCATCTGTCATACCCATCGACATCTTTTTTTTTCCGCCCAATGATAAGTATAGATCTTTCTGATACAGATAATCTTCCATCTTCATTTTCCACAGCAAGAAGTTTTGGCCATTAAATTTTTTGACCCTAAACTTACCATCTTCCACCATTTCTCCCACTCGAATGAGGAACCCTTATTTCCTACGAGTTTATCAGCCAAATATACCTTCGGCTCTGATACCAGTTGTTAGAAAATTATATATTACAGAGCAATGGAACACATAAAATATTGCAGAAATATAAACACAGAAAACACATAAAACAAGAGAGACACAGATATACGTGGTTCACCCAGTTAGGGCTACGTCAACCCTGAACAACCAATCCTTCCTTTCCATTATCCAGCAAAATGAAGAGACACAACCTATAACAGATCTGCTGTAATATCCTCTGTTTTCTCTCATAGTCTCACCTCTCTACTTCTTGCTCAGAGAATACACATCTATTACACAGCCTCAAATACAATACCCTCATATAAAGAGAGGGGTTGCCTTCTAGGGCAAAAAACCCTGAACTAAACATAAGTTCTACTGTCAGATCATCCGCTTAATGAATGGCCCAAATTGACTAGAAATTACTATACTTTTACAAGCCAATTTTACATCTGTTTTTAGCTTCGGGGGTGCTACCCTAGAACCCCTACTGGGGAACCGTTTTCCCCCAGATGCCCCAGCCGGGGGGATCAGCCCCCTTGGACCCCCATGGAGGGGACAAGTCCCTCCCGCAACCCCCCACATGGATGGGTGTACAAAATTCTTGGTGTATACATCGGACTGAAACAAAAACCTCTGAACAATCATGCTCCACACCCAACAACATACCAATCATTTATGTGTATTAGTGCCTCCATTTCTACCTTCGACATGTAGGGTAGAGAATGTTGTGAAATATGGAGACAAAATGATCGAACAATTGTTTGATAACTCCTTTGAAGCTGCATTCAGACAACATCTCATAATAAGTGTTCACGGAAATCTTCATTAGTGACCATGCCCACTTCAAGCCTAGGAACTCCTGTCAGCCACAGATTGCATCCAAAATGTAAGTAGAGATGTAGATTTCTACTTACATACCTTCAAGCAACTATTGAGCCCTCGTCTCCTATTCTTTCAGCTGATGAGCCAACATGTCGGACAAGTTACATGGTTTTTCTTCTCTGGCCAGTTGGTTGAGCACGATCACCCAACTTTGTGGGAAGGTTTCTGTGCTTTCTTGGCCATATAGTTGGCATGCAAATATGACAAAGTATTGATATGCCTTCCATAGTATCTTTGTCTTGTAGATCTTGTTGGGTGTCATCCTGAATATAGCCGACTCCTTTACCTAGTTCTTCATAATGTCTCTGGAATTAGCATTGTTGTTGGGTAAGCTGAAGGGAGTCTTGATGATAGTCACAGGCTCTAACATCTAATACATCTCACATAATCCTCTGCCCTAAAGATTTCAATCTTTGTCCCGCTAACATTGCTCAAGATCATCGTCTCGGGATCAGCATGTGAGACAATCTAGTGTATCATGTTCGCGCATGGGAGCACGGGGTATCTTCATACAATCTGGTACAAGTTAGACTTGTGAATGTTCACATACACCTGGTGGTCATTGACATCTTCGCCAAATGTCCCTGTAAATGCATCATTGACCTCATTCCATTTCATCTTCATGTCCTTGTCTAGAAACAACTTGGTATCTTCATAGATAGGTAGACTTGCGGAGACTCGCTCAACAGCTTCTTCAGTTTCAGTTCCATCAGTGTCCTTTGATACTGCTCTCTTGGAGGCCATTGATCCTATAATACTAAGAGGTGGATGGACACCTGAAATATCTGGAGACAAAGAAACATGCATGGAGAGAAATCTATTAGCGAAAACCAGAGAAAATTTAGGAACAACATAACGTACACCTGGGGATTGATAGGCAAAGATTACACAATTTCTTCTATGAGGCTTGGTGAATGGCTACCAGCACTACACAAAAGGAAGTCTGGGTTATCTGGGGAGGCTGACTGGCTATTGGATTTGTCCAATTTCAAATCCAGACTGAAATTTGATTGTTGATATTGCACAATGCATAATTCTAGCTCGCAATGACTGCATGCTTAGTGACTGCATTACACAATTTTATGGGCCAATAGCCACTATCCCTCAGAATTATGAAAATCAAGCTTGAGAAACAAATTTTAGGAAAAAATTCACATTTCTAGAGAGGAAGGTAGAGCTTTCCCTCTTAGGATTGTGTAATGCTATCTTGGTGAGGCAGAGTCAGGGCCAAGGCTGCCCAGACCCATCAACAGGAATGTAAATGCAAGTGCTAAAGTGAATGCATGGTGATACTGAGTGCAAGAAGAAGCAAATGATCATGCATGAAAACATTTAATAAAGGATTCAAAAAATATAACAACATGCATGTGGTAGAACCGAGTTGCCTAATTGATGACATTCATGCAAAACAGTTCCATGCATGCGACAACAGTGACATAACAACGAAAACTGAAATGGTGCTAGTACAAGTTAGTATGCATGTAAACAACAAAAAGTATTCAAAGAAATCAATAAAACAACACTCGAATAAGTGAAAACAAAAAAATCGACAGAAATACTAAAAAAGACAATTTGATACCACTTAACTATGAATAGCCAAGTTGAATGTGGCGAAGAGTCCTGGATATGTTGTGGGATGTCATAGCTCCAAGATTGATGCAAAAGAATGAGCTTTGATGTGTCAAATAAATAATTTTGGGCTCATGACGTGCATGCCACAGATCTAGGAAAAAGCGACACTTGGTGGAAAGATTATAAATTGATCTTTGCATGGAAACTCCAACTATTAAAGATAGATCCCTGAATCAAGGGGTGTCCTTTTCATGTTTCATTTTGCTATTCTCGGAAAAGCAAGCCATGCATGGAAGTTAATTTTCCTTGGTCCCAAATGGAATTGGTCAACCTAACTGGACATGCAAGAGGCTACTCGACTCCTAGGAGAAAATGCGCATTTCCGGATGGAAGCTAGGTTGACAACTTAGAAGATTTTCATAATTTCTAGGCAGAGTAGTTGATTGTTGCCCAGGATTGCACAATTCTTGGGCTGAGCAGCCCTACTGGGAAGAATTGTGCAATTTTATGGATGAAGCCTCACTGGCATAAGTGCGCAATTCTAGAGCCCAGCAAGATGCAAGACTAAATTGCACAATTTATGAAGGGGAGGCTAGTTTCCCTACAGAATTGTGTAATTTCTTGAAGGATCTTCTCAGCTTGCAGATGGACCAAGTCTAGAGAAACAACCTGTGAGGATAATGCATTAATCTCTAATAGACAAACCACGTTTCTGGAAGAAAAACGTTGAAGCTTGTGTACTTGATAAAGCAAGACACGTTGGTGTGAAAGTTTGGTAGGGAGGTTCCAAAACGAAGATAAGGCAAAATTTTTGAGGGTGGTTGTAGCCAGTACAACACTTGCCAAGAAGAGCTATTCCAACCAAGATTCAATTTAATCTTTAGATATAGAAAAATTAACATGAAATGGCTTAGAACATCACAAAGGTGTGTATCCCTTCACATTATTTATCATATTGACAATAAGAGAAATGAGGAGATGACTTTTCACAAAACAATCAACTAGACAAGATTCTTGCATCCTATTAGCGAATTTAACTTGATATATAAAAAGGGTAATTTGAATATGATTAAAATATTTCAAAAGTGATCTTATACCCAACAATACAACGTTGAGAAGGCAATATCTTGAAGAAACCCTAATATTACCTGGTTTGGGGATATTATCAGGATCGTGAGAACCTGACATAACCTTTAGTGAAGATTGAAGTGCCTCACTATCCGGTTAATTCCCTAAAAAATTGAATGTTGGTTGATGAAATTTTGAGGATTTTCTCATATTAGAAATTATATGTATATATACATCGTCAATCATGTCATCAATATCATTATTAATTGGATTGTGGTTGTTAGGATCACTAGTTGGATCAGAAGTTGCGATATCACTGAATAGATTGTTTAAGTTATAAGACTCTTCTAGTTATATGACTGAAAATGTATTAATCAGCGTGATTTCATGAAAATCTTGAATTGAAGAGTTAAGCCCATATTATGTTGGAGATTGCAATTTAGAGGAAAGTTGTGCAATAATTTCATCGTCTTCCTCTTCTAAAGATGAAATTCCACTACCCTATGCCAACTCAAAATCTAATTTTTCAAGACACAAGGGGTATTTATCTAAGGAATCTTGAAAAGTGTAACTAGGTTTGGTCTTCATAATGATGTGTAATTATTCTATTATGTAATTTATGTAAAGAAGAAAATAAAAGTATTTTGTAATGGTTGTCTCATGTGTTTCATGATAAAGGAATTTTATTTTATAGTTAAGGCTCCCATTGTGAGTCTTTAGGGTTGGTCATCAAGTCATAAAGTCTAGGAATTTAATGTCATATTTTGAAGACATGCTACATATTGTAAAAAGTAATTTTAATGACCCTCCAAAGGCCTTGTCACAAGATATTCTTCATGTTAGTCTAAAGGTATTTATAGAAAGGCATGTCGACCTTGTCACTAGAATACATTGATTTGTTTGATGGGTAGAAAACTATCTATAGGCATCTCAGCCTTCATTTGGAGATAATAAAATATGTCAAGAATATATGAAGCAAGAATAGGTATGAAACATCAAGGACGATAGCCTCATAACCATCAAGAATAAGGAAGGGAAGAGTGAAGTTTTTGGAAACTATTTTTAGGGCTAAATATCCTTGCACATGTGGCAAAAGCTAGGGTTTCTATAGTAGTTACATAAGTACTAAATAAATTCATCTAAAGGGTCTCCATTCTATCTCCTTTACTAGCTGAGATCACCCAAAGAAGTCTTCAGGATAAGTGAAGAAGGAAAGGGTCTCCACTATATCTCAATCAAGCTCACACATCGAAATTATAGTAGTACAATCAAGCTGACAACTATAGGACTATGGTAGGAGGCCAAAAGGTTAGAGTGGCTAAATTTAGAGGTGCTAAAAGTCAGTTCCATCAAGTGTTGCCTTGGGTAAGAAAAGGAAGTAGTGAAAGGAAGGATCTTGCAAATTTCTCTTCGAGAGGAAACTAGGTCAATGGTCCTGGTCTTGGTATTCTTCAATTGAAGTCTCTATAATAATAATAAATCATTAGGGTTTCCCTCTTAGGATAGAGAGGTTTTTGGCTTTAGCTGATCGTCTACAGTTTTTCTTTCTTGACTCTTTATTGTTTATGCTTTGATAATTGTTTGATGAAGAAGAAAATTATAATAATCTAACTAGATAAAAGATCATAATATAAAGTAGTAAAAGTGATTCATAGATAGTTATAATTAGAAGATAAATCACCTAATTTCTATGCCCTAGATTTCTCAACATCTTATCAGAGTTAAGGTGACAAAATCATGAAAAGGGCATCTCATCAAGGGACACTCAAGCATTCAAGGACGAAATCTTGAGGAAGGAATCAAAATGAATATATAATATCATCTTGAAGTCAAGATCTACAAAGAAGTGTCAAAACCTTATATTGAAGAAGAAATCTTCACCAAAAGAAGTTATGAGATTCTCAAACAAGATATCATCAAAGAAAAGGACCTAAAAGACCATATTTCCACTCAAGAAAGGAATAACTTTTCTCATCCAAGGGTAGATATATCAAGGGAATTATAATCATCATTGAAATATCCCTATCTCTGAAGGAATGGATTTCATCTCAAAAGAAATACTTATCCTTGAAGAATATCATCCAAGAAGCACCAAGACATTATTAATTCATCAATCATCATCAACAAAGGGATCAAGTTCAAGAGTTCATCTTCAGTTAACGGGTAAGCATATTTATTCCTATAAATTAAATTTAGTAAAATGAATTCATTTTGCATGGAGATAAATAAGTTGGTTGGGTCATTAAACTTCCTTAAATGGAAGAGTAAAAATTTAGTCCTTAAGAAAAATGAATTTATTGACAATGTCAATGGAAAAGTATCCAAATCATCTAAAGGGAAAGAACTAACTAAATATATGAAAAAGGATCTAAGGGCTCAAGGGATCCTTATATAATCCATCGAGGATTCCCTCATCCCATATGTAGTAGAGTTTGAGACATCAAAAGGGATATATGTTAGGCTAGCATAATTATTCTCTAAAATCATGACAAGAAAAATCATATCACTCAAATTTGATCTATGAAAATTGAAAGCATCAAAGGATGAGGGGATATCTACATATCTCATAAGATAATCTTTAATAAGGAATCAAATTCAAGATCTAGTAGAGATGATATCCGATAAATAAATGATTACCATTGTTCTAAATGCTCTAATTGATTAAGAAGGAAACCTTTTATCAAAGGCCTATGAAGAGGAGAAAGATATCCCATTCAGTAATTTGGGATCACTATGCAAGAGTGAAGAAAACAAGTTAAATAAAAAAAGTGATATAGCTGAGTATGGTCAAACATTTGTTGTTGTGTTAAGAAACAAAGGATATTTTCCAAGTTTGGTCCTCAGAAAAAGAAGAAGATCAATATGCCTCAAAGCCAATGCTATGGATGTCAAGGATATGGGAACTTCAACACAGATTGTCTTAAGCTCAAGAAGGGAAACAACAAATGAAGAAGGGAAGAATCCTATATCATTAAAGAAGAGGAAGGAGTTGAAAAGAAGAAATTTAAGAAGGAGGAAGTAAAAGATCTCTACTATTATTGAGATAAGTTTTCCTCGCCTAGTTCTTCTCAAGTTTTTGTTTTTTTACTATAAAACTATCATGGTAATAATCATTAGAATCATGATAGGATGTATCATGGTGTAAAAACCTTGATTAAAAATCCATGTAAAAATATATAAGACCATGGTGATGGGACCCGTATTCCAAGTTGAATGTTGGGAGAAACATCCTAGTGGGAGTTCATTTCGGTTATTATGGCTAAAGGAAATTGGAAAAGGCAATGGAAAAGGATATAAAAAGGAAAAAGCAATTTTTGGCACATTTATTTATGAAAATAAATTAAATTAGGAGAAAAAAGGAGGTAAAAGGCCACAAGTTGCATGTGAGGATGAAATTTAAGGAAAATAACAGAAAATGAAGAAAATAGATGCCTCATTGATAAAAATAGTTTTGAGGATAAGTTCATGGAACTTTTATTAGTTCAATTTTGGAACTCTTTCATTATTCTCTCTCTCTCTCTTGAACACTTAGAGTTTCTTGGAGCATTTTGGCATTGGATCAAGAGAGGAAAAGAAGGCAAGAGGAAGAAAGGATCAAGTAGGGAAAGGAAGGATCAAATAGCTACAACAATATTCTTTGTAGGTATCAATTTGCATTTGTATTTTGCTTTCTATATTTGGCATGCATGGTGTTGAATGTGGCTGTTTTCTATCATGGCATGGGTTTTTCCAAGTTTGGCAGCATTTTTCAGGCTAGTTTCGCCTTTTCCTGATAGATTTGATGATATGGGATCTCATACATTGTTTGAGCTAGGTTGCCAGATGGATTCAAAGCTAAGTAGGGTGGATCTCTGAAATGACAAACACATGGCCTAGTGGCCCTTGAATCAACATGTGAATCATGGTAAAGCCACTGGCCTAGTAACTTCTAAGCCAGACTATGGGTTGCATTGAATTCGAGATTGTGTGCCTGAGTAGGCCTAAGAATCCTTTCCGATAAATGGCAAGATATATGGAAAATCAAAGATATGGATTGCTCTTCGTTGGGCCTAGTAGTCCTGGGATCAGATGTATGGTAAAGCATAGAGAGTGGGTCTCAGTGTAGGGCCTAGTGGTCCATGGATCAAACTATGGATTATGGTAAATCCTGAGAGACTAGGAAGCACTCGAATTCCTCATGGTGTAAGCAAAGAATTTTGGTAGCATCCATGCTTGTTTGGTTATTTTCAGTTGGTTATGAGTCCAACATTCATGCTTAGAATATGGCATGGGGGTGATTGGATGAGGAGGTTTTGGCTTAGCCAATCTATGGTTGAGTGGACAATGGTAGTCCCAACCCTTGTTGGTTTCTACATTTATTAATGAGAAATTCATTCCCTTGGTTTTCATGTTGTTGTAGCAGTGTAACACCCTCCAAAATTTTGGGCCTGCACCAATTTTGGATCCTCACTTGGGAGTTTCAGCTGATGATAACACACACTCGGCTTCACTCCGTGAGCTCGTGTGAGTCTTTACATCTGCCTTGCTTGCTCCCATCATTCAAGTTCCTATATGATAGTGTCTAAGTCATGCTATGACCATGTTCTAATTATTCTCAAAGTATTCGTTTCATGTGTGCTTCTTTGTTCACCATGAAAGCATCTGACACACTCACACACAGAGTCACATTCACTGTCATGCAAGAATCATCTCGATCAATGAACAGTCATTTACAAGCATTGCGCTTGTCACTTGCACCATCAATTACTCATGTTGAACTTGTGTGTTTGGATGGTTTTGGTTATTCTAGCATCAAGAGATGTGAGTGTGTGTTTGTATGATCACCTATGAATCTTTCGATCATTCACAGACTTAGTCATTTTTTCTGAAGTTATGGTGACCAGAATCCCCTCTGACAGCAGGACCACCACCCTACTTTCGACTCGATTGATTTTCAACTAGAAAAATGCAAAAGAACCAAGCTAATCTTTCCAAGTTACGTTTCCCACAAGCAATCAAATCAACTTCCATGCTAACCTCTCAGAAAATCGAACTTGACAGTCACCTCGGGACAGACTCCCTTCAAAAGATTTCATGAGGCCATGGACCTCACTCACTCAATTGGCTAAGGAAATTGCATAGATAGTACTACAAGAAAAAAGGACATTACTGAGGGGTAAAAAATGTCACCATAAGGTCATTGGTGATGGTCAAAAGAGAATTCATCACCAAAAATTGAACATCACCAAAGGTGGCATCGCCAAAAGTATAGGTGTTGCAGTCACATACAAAGTCGTCACCAATAATAATTTATAATGATGGATAGTGACCATCACCATTTCATATGAGCAATGGTGATGGACCATAGCCTCTGTCACCAAAAACTTAATGTCACCAAAGGTGTTGTTGCCAAAAGTATAGGAGTTGTAGTGACATTCAAATTTCATCACCAATAATGATTTATAATGACGGATAGTGACCATCACCATCGCATATGAGTAATGGTGATGGACCATAACCTCGGCCACTAGAAATTGAATGTCACTAAAGGTGGCGTGACCAAAAGTATAGGTATTATGGTGACATTCAAGGTTCATCACGAATATTGATTATAATGATAGATAATGACCGTCACCATTTCAAATGAGCAATAATGATTTAATGTAATGGATCTTTAATGGTTGTCACTATTGGTGCATATATATGATGATGTTCGTTGGCTGTCACCCAAAACCTCATTACCAGAAGTATAGTTGTTGTGGTGACATTCAAGGTCTGTCACGAATAATGACTATAATGATGGACAATGACCGTCACCATTTCATATCAACAACAATGATTTATGGTTATGGACCTTTGAGGGTCATCACTAATGATGCATATATATGGTGGTGTTTGTTGACTGTCACCATTTCATAATTTTGGTGAGGGTCAAAAGTGTCACCAAATCTCATTGGTGATGGTCAAAAGAGCCTCTGTTACCAAAAATTTATCTTTGTCATTCCATATGGATGTCAAGGCACGATGGAATTGAACCACCAACCTCCTACTTGTAAATTAGGTGCTCTTCCATTGAGCTATCACCCTTTAAAGAATTATACTTTTAAAAATTAGAGCTTCAAACTTCATAAAATTTAAATTCTACAGCATTCAATAAACTAAAGCCTCATAAATATTTTACTAAGCAAGCAAAGCAACATCAAAGTTGCAGGTCTTTACCTAATGGTTATTGAAGTTATGAAAAGTGGGTGGAGGGAAAAATAATTATGTATAAGAGAATCAATATGTTCAATTGAATACTCAATGAGAATTAAAACCCTAAAGACATTTATAACATGTAAATAACCTATAACTAGAAAATGCACCAAATAATGCAAAGGAAATGTCATAAGTGGATAGTGTATGGAAGAAGAGGAGGTAGGGACTTGGAACCATTGCACATCTTGGAATGCCTTAGAACTTGGCACATCTGAGCTTGTTTGACATGTCTTCATACTATCTGGAACATGTTAGCATTCCCTAGAATTTCCTTACAAACCTTGGTAGATGTTGTAGCATCTATTGTTATTTAAAATTCATCCTTTAATTTTATATAAAATGAAAAAAAATAAAAATCAAATATTATATTCTAAAAATTAAGTAAAAGTGAAAAAGTCCAAAGCAGTTATTTATTAACGAAGGCATGCAAAGTCGGGATAAGGTGGGCCCCAACCCATATTAAAGAACGAGCAGTATCATAAAGTCTAAGTGAGCATGACACCGAGAGGTTGATAAAGTGCTCTGCAGGGGAGCAACAAGCATGAGTTTTAACTCAAGCTCAATCCCCGCAGTTGACCATGGCAACAAGCTAGTTGACCAAGATCTACGGCCCAAGATTACTGCAGGGTTTCAAACCCGATGAATGTCCCGTACACTCCCTACCCCCACAACTAGCCACCCTCATCACTCCAGTCCATCTCATCCCCTCCGCATCATCTGCCACCCCCATTTATTATCAACAACTTCATCCATTGTTCCCCATCACTTCACTTGTCATTCCATTAATTAAGTTAATTAATTACAATCTTTTTTCCCCCCGTTCGATTATTTTTTATATAAGAGATCACCAGAACCCTGTTGTTTTAGCCGTGTTCTAATATTAAGCAGACTTGTAGCTAGTTCAAAGAATCCAAGTCAGCAATCATGCCAGTAACATCCAAGTCAGCAACTATGCCAATAATTGTCATATGTATCTATCACCTACAGTCACCATGGCCCAACAAGTAAGTTCTTCATCAGTTATTCATAAACCCTTAATGGATGCTCAAAGAGATATTTTCGAGACCCTCTGTACAATTAAACATCTCTCATTATATCAAGAGGTCATTCTAAATCATAGGAAGTCTCCTATATTCATGGCAATGGTTAGGTCAGGTGTTCTAGCCGCTTTTGTTCCCATAACTTGTTTATTTCCTGAATTTATTCAATGGCTAGCCTCAGCAATGTACCCCAAGAAATGTTTTGTAATGAATCAATCTGGGGAAAATGTTTTTCAAGTGACTTCATTGTTAATACACCAAGATTTGAATTACCCTGTGTCAGGAACTTACACCACCTTTACTGAGGAATCCCTAATTTCTTATCATGATAGCATGTCTCCTCAAGAGCTTTCTCATGTCACTTCTTTCTTAGCTCCTAAATCTAGCCAATTCTCCTTATATGGCAACCTTTTCTCTTTAGAAATGTTTGTAGTGGATATAAGGCCTGTGTTGCAAGTAATTTCTAAGATTTTAGGGAAAGAAGACTCCAAGCAGGTAGATAAAGTTGTTCTATGATTTTTCTCCTTAATGATGAATCCTAAAGTTGTACTAGACATCCCAACATTCTAGGTAGATGCCATCAATACTCAATTTATGAATTTGCCTGTCACTGGTTCTTTCAAGTTTCCTTCAATCATTACTTATTTATTTTTGTACCAGAGCACTGAAAATTTCTTAGGTTTGGGGTTAAATTTTGTTGATATCAATAAAAAGAAGAAATGAGTATTCCTAGCCAAACCTAATAAGAAATGATCTAAGAGATAGTTGTTTGTTTGAGTTTACTTCCTTAATTCTTCCAGTGGCATATAAGATTTTGAATGGAAGCCTACCCCCAAATTTCTTTCCTAAAGCTAAGGAGTGTCTTCAATTGAGTAAGGATGTGAGATGTCTGGATTGGTTCATCTTTGAAGAGCATGCAGAGATTAGGCTTTATGGACCATTTGTCAAGCCTTATAGATTACCCAAGTTTGTGCCAATGAGGCTTTATGCCCTGGAATTCATAAGGCAAAGATTAAATGTTGATCAAGTTCATTTCTTCCCTATGAAGAAAGGCTTCTTTCTCAAGCTGCCTAAAATAGTGGGACCATTCATTGTAAATACCATACAAGCTGCCCGCAAAGTTGAAAGATTATTGAATGATATGTGTCTTTTACAGGAGGTTGAATGGGTTTATGACCCTCACCAAATTATTTCAAAGAGAAGAGTGGAAAATGGCTATTCAAGCTTTGTGGATGAAAGTAGACCTGAAGGAGAAAAATTGGAAAATTGAGGCTTGCAAAGCACTCAAAAAACAAAGATTGAAACCCCTAAAATTACTGAAAAGGGAGTTGTTAGCACCTAAATCTGCCTTAGACTGAAGGAAGGCAAAATTCAGGGTAACCACAAACCACACTCAGTCTAGTAGCTAGCCCTACCAGAACAGGAGAGGGCTCTCTCCGAGTCATGCTCAGTGAATAGATAAATGATATGGCTTGAGATGACTTAAAGTGAAATATTGATTTTAGGCTAGTAAACAAATATGGATACAAGAAACACATTTTTATGAATGACTGAGTTTCTAGGATGTATGGGACCAACGAACGGCAATAAACAGAGAATTTAACACAAAGGCATAGATTACTTCGTGAGGTAAGACAGATGGAAAGTCTAGAAATTAAATTCGAAGTAATGTGGAACAGAAATATTGTTTAGGAGGGTGAAAAGGGCATAAACACATGAATCCTTTTCAACAGAAGAAGAACACATACGTGAAACTTTCCCACAGGCAGAGCAATAAATATGAATTCTACCTTATCTTAGAAAATTTCACTGGAAATGAAGATGAAATGAACTATGAAACACAACAAAATACATATGAAACATAAAGAGACACATTTGCTACACTCACAACCACATGAATCTCATGAAACAGAGTCGTTGCCTTTCATTAATCCTCTGTCAAAATATACAATGAAGAACTAAGTTTCTCTCCCACAGTCTCCCAGAAATTACAATCAACCAACCCTTTGCAAATGGTTTGCATACAATAAATAGACCACGCCATGAGGAAATAGAATTACCAAGAGTTGGGGAGTTTTTCGAATCATTACAAAGTGGAAGTGGAAAGCCAACCATTAGTTACATGTGAAGTGTTACAAAAATGACAAATGGCTTGGGTGACCGCTCGCCTTCCTTTGCCACTTGGATAGAAGCCCACCTTTGGTGAAAATATTCTTTAAACTTTACCTTAGTTGCTGAGAAAAACATAGTATAAATGAGCGGGCCCACTTGGAGAAAGTCGCGAATCGAAATTTCGTGGAATGGAGGTGAATTTGGCCTTTTTCCCTATATGCACCGTGCCCAAATCTGTATGCGTCGTAACACTTTGGAGGTTGTTTTGGGGTACCTATAGGAGTCCAAATTGTGCCCAAATGTGCTTTCCAACCCAAGTATAATTTTTGAATTTGGTGTTCATTTGCCCCTCCAAGACTTCATTCTCCCAAGACTACTTCTTGTGTGTCAAAATAGGTGCAGAGAGGTCATTTTTTGAGTGTTTTTGACCTCCTGGAGACTCAAATTATGCCCAAATTTCTTGTCCATGCACTAGTAGTCGTGATTTTGCATGTTGAATCCAAAAATGTAAGCCATTTGTGATTTGGAGCTCCCAATCCTAAGCGTCGCGCCAGTGGCACGGTGCATAGGGAGAAAAAACCTGTGTTGTAACCAAAAATTTGCCATGTGACCAAAATTGTCCCAAATTTCTTGAAATTTGGGCTAGAGATCCTCTATGATGTGCTATGCTGGGTCACAAAGGCTTCAACCAAGATTCGAAGCCGATCTTGCTCTTTTTGCCTCTTTTGCCTCTTTGTCGCTTTGCTCAAATTTCCCTTCAAACTCCTTATCCGAGCCTTTGAACTCATGTTCCGTGCCCTGTAATGATAAACCATTCACCTTAGTATGGTTTTGTCCCTGCCGGCCTTCTCCAGCAGTCTCTCAAGGTGGATGTTGATGCGCTCAAGCCAATACTCACGGTCATTGTTAATCTCTTGCTCTAATGGAGTGAGCTCAATCCTCCTATGTTGGGCAGCTTGGCAATTCTCACAGATGCTTTGCAGCTCCATGATCTCATGTTGGTCCTCAAGCTATTTTTTCATCTGCTCCAAATACCTGATAATCTATTTGGCTCTCTCCAAATTGAGTGACAAGTCTTGGATCTTCGTTTTCTGCTCCTAGATGGTCCTCCTAAGTTTGGCACTCTCCACATCTGCATCATCATCATGAATGGGGATGAAGTTGGCCTCATGTTCACCTGATGGCCCCTTGTCATGCATGGGCCTCTTACCCTTGTCCTATACCTGTGTTGTTGATGTCGGAAGCAAGGCCCCTTCCACCCTGGGTGGAGATAACACTCGCTTTGCTGCTGCAAACAAGTGCCTACTACCTCTCTGATATGTGATGAATACTGGCATAGTATTGGTCTCATGGCACTCATACTGATGAGAAGGACCACCTATCTCATGTTCAACCTCCGATAATACCTGTGAAGTGCTGAAGAGGTCACGGGAGATGAAGTCATCCCATGTAATGCCCTGCAATCCCAACTGATGATCCACCAAAATCCGGATAAGAGCAAAGTGATAAACACTGTTAAGTTGCTACTGAGGGGTCTTAATGCTGCATGAAGGTGTTCATCCTCTCTATGTTCCTGCAAATGAAAAATGGGAGGTTCATCATCCATACCCTGGTAAAGTGCATGAGCAATCTGATGTGATAGGCATATAGACGAGAGAACCTCCCCTCACAGCTGAAGTATTTCATTGTCAATTTCATGAGCACAGCATATTCATCTTTCAAATATCTAAATGGAAAGACTCTTGTGATCTGCCTCAAGAATCTCGCCTTAATGTAAGGCTCATAGTGTTTCCTATCCACCTTCTTTTTCTTGTGCAACTATTCTCCAACATTCGGTATGCCGGTTGCCACTGAGATAGTTTCGGGTGTCAATGTGAAGGTGACCCCGACCAAGATAGAGTGACCTCCATGTAGGTGAAGCACAAAAATATGGGCCAACTCTTGATGAACTCTAAAAATAGCCACCGTTTGACAAAATTCAAAACATGATAGATGCTGGAAACATGACATAGTAAGAGGGCAGGCCTGCAATTCTGTGAGGGTAGTTGGCTCATCCCTAACATGTTTTCCACTGTTGTGATATCTCCTAGGAGCCTGTTCTTCCGAGGATGAATCACTTTGTGTCTCCATCTCATACTATGATGAATGCTCAGATGCCATGACTACTGTGTGTAATGTACTTGGGCTGCCCTTTGATGATGGTGTGAAACGAGGTGTTGTTGTGATATCTCCCACCAAGGGGAACAATGAAAAAAGGGAGTATTAGGAGGGGAATAATATGATGGGAATAGGGGTTATGGGGAGAAGTTTTGTTTAGGGATTTGTAGGAGGGTTTGGTAATAATTTAGGGTAGGGAAAATAGGACAAAATGGGATAGGGGGGATAGGGAAAAATGGTAAGAAAGGGAAAATGAGGGGTGATAATGGAGCCTTGGCACTAACACCACAATTTTGCAACCCTAGCAACCATGGCTTTGATGTTTTTTTAGTGGTTGGTTTTATGAGTTTTGTTGCAATTATACATAGCCATGAACCACCATAACATTCACAAAATTTGATGAGCAAGCCACAATATAGAGCCTACCTGTCGATTTGAGGGGTTTCACGGGCAACTTGAGGCAATTTGGCACGATTTCGGGCCTTTGTGTGTGTGTGTCGCGTGCCAAACCCAGTGCACCGCGCTCTTTATATGTGCCATGCCCTTGTAAACTTTGCACTTTGGGGTGGCTCTGTGTGCACCGCGCTCTGGAAAACGCCTCCAATTTCACTCCAAACATGCACTTTGCACTCTCAAACACTTTGCTATGTTTCTCAATAACCTTGATTAGCACAATAACTTTGTTTGCTTGTGGGAATTCTTATATAAGGACTTTGAAGTCATGGGTTAAATTTTTGCTTCTTCAAAAACCCATTTTGCTAATGTTATATTTTGAAACTTTTCATTGATTTAATGCAACACTAAATTTCACTTTTTCCTTTGAATTTTTAGCTAGAATGATGAAATTTTCGGCACTTTTTGTAGGGGTTGCATGACAAGGCATTTGGCCATGGAAACCATGGCTGCACCTAAAGGAATCAACTGGAGACTTTTTTGAAAATTTTCACAAATGAAACACTGTTTGACTTTTCTTCAAAACAGAGTTTTGAAGAATAGTCGTAATCTGTCAACATGATGATGAAACTCTCTAAATCATAACTTGTAAGGGCCTCACTCTGGTCTGCATGGCTTTATTGGACATGGTTGAAGACCAAATTGATTAATCCCTAGACCTAATGATCCAAAATGACTTTTGTCCATTAAAGGACCAGACCTTGACTGTCATGGACTTTAGTGATCATTAACAAAAGACCTAAGCCAGCAGGAGCCAGACGTGAGGGGCAATGACTAGCATGACCTTTTCTGTCAGATTATGGCATGCCCCTAGTGGAATGCAGCTCGGTGAATGGAACAAGACACCTAAAAATGAAATGCAGAAAGAGCTTTGATCTCTGACGGAGGACTAACAAGACTGACTCTAACATAAGGCTCATAATTCTCTGTGCCCACATGCTGCCCCTTATTCCAATGTTCACCCACATTAGGGATGCCTGTTTCTACTGCTATGGTTTCAGGTGTCAAGGTGAAAGAGACACTAGCTAGGTTCACCTGGCCATTGTGAAGATGAAGAACAAATAACCTAGCAATCTCATGGTGATATTGTACATTCTCCACCATTTCACAAAATTGGTAACAAGACTGATGTTTGAAATAGGTTATTGAAAGAGGGAAAGCTAGTAACTCTGTAAGGGTATTAGTTTTTTCCCGGATTTGTTTTCCTCCTTTATGTGGTTTCCTTGGTGCATAAGCCTCTTGGGAAGAATCATTGACAGTTTCATCATCCCTTTCATATGTTGATTCTATCTCCATACTTACAAATTTGAAGTGAAAAATGATGAGTATGAAGAGATTTTTTAAGGCATGAAGGTGAATAGGGTGACTGCTGTTTTTCCTTTTGGGAAATGGGATTGAATGAGTGTAAGAGTATAAATGAGGGCTTGATGATGGAGGGAATGGGATTAGGGTTTTGGGAATGTATAGGGTTTATGTTTAGGAATAATGTATAGGGTTTAGGGAGTGGATACCAATGATTTTGGGAGGGGGAAAGGGGAAGGGATTTAGGGAAATTTAGTGGCAAGGGAAGGGAAAAGGGTGTGGAGGATGATCAAAGGGAAATTAACAGCAGAAAACAAAACCCTGTGCAACTTTGGCAAAACAATTTTAGTGACAGCTAGGGTTTGTTTTTTAGACACATAAATCACCACCAAAAATGAAAACATCCCTTGCTAGACCAGATGTGAGGCTTTACTTACTTGTCAAGAGGTTACTTGTGCATTTGGAGGCAGAGGAGGGTGATAAAATTGGTTTTGGAGCTCAACCAATAAATGCCTAGCGTTGCTTCCTAGGTGCGTAGCACATTTTCTATGCGTATCACACGACCAAAAGCTAGTTCAAAACCTGTGCTAGATGCGTAGCGCCAGTGCTCAGATGCGTAGCACAGGCAGGTACATAGCGCCAGTGCCCAGATGCATAGCGCCACCCAATTTTCGCAATTTTTTCTTGATTTTGCCTCTTTCTCCCACAAACCCAATTTTCTCCTTTGGCTGGCTTTCTTTGCACAAAATGAAGAATTTAAACACAAAGAAGACCTTTTATATGCCCTTGGTTTTAATTTTTTTTATTTACAAACCCACTTTTCTAAAGTCTCTTTCACTTTGCTTTTAAAAGCTCTGATTTTCATTTTGCAGTTTGACTCTTCTTGATCACTTGATGATTTGATGCATTGATGTTTTTGTTTCTTGTAGAAGCTGGAGTTGGCAAGGTGACCAAGGGCAGTATCTCTGAACTTATTACATATAGAAAAAATAAATTACATAAAATTTTATACATAAAAAATAAAACTCTGTTTTACCTCAAAATAAGGTTTTGAGGAAGAACTCACTTATTGAGTATATCATCATTGAAGTTTTGATTTTATGAACTTATTTGAACTCCTCATGTGCCTTCTGACCCTTATAGAACTTTTCCATGACTATGGTGGCAAACCCTAGACCTAGTGACACCTAAAACCCTAAAAATGGCTTTTGCAAATGTAATGACAAAAAATTACTGTAAATGACTTGAACTTATGAAAATAGGCCAGTAGGTAAAGATCATGAGGGAAATTTGATAATGAACCACTACCATCAGTTGATCCATGACCTAATGGAATGTAGTTAATCAGATGAGACACCTAAAATGCATGCAAAAAGAGAATTTGATCACTGATGGAGGGATGAAGATACTAACACTAACACAATGTCTGGTCTAGTACAGACCATTGCATACATCAGACTACCAACTGCACTTGCATATGGAACATGGGACATGTCCTCTTCCTCTTATTATGTCTTGGTACACTGTTCAACAGATAACCTCACACCTATAGGAATAGGAACCTTCACCAGTTTACTATCTTGCATATTAAACCTCTGGAGTATTGTCTCGACATATTTCCTCTGATTTAACCAGAGATTCCTCTTTTCCCGATCTCTTTTAATTTCCATGCCCAAAATATAGTTTGCAGCACCAATATCTTTCATGTTGAAATTGGAGGACAATTGGGTATTCAAATCCTAGATAATTTCTTTGTCATTTCCAACTAGGAACATATCATCCACATGCAAGGCCAGATAAATAACATGGTCACCAATTAATTTAAAATACACAATGATCTGCTTTGCTTCTCATGAAGCCAAGTCCCCGTATAAATGTATTAAATTTCTAATAACACATCATTGGTGGTTGTTTTAACCCATATAGAGATTTCTTTATCTTTCATACTAGTTCTTTCTTACCCTTCACCGCAAAGCCTTCAGGTTGCTTCATGTATATTTCCTCTTCTAGATCCCCATGAAGAAATGTTGTCTTCACATCCATCTATTCTACCTCAAAATCAAAAACAGTAGCAACAGATAAAATTAATCTAATAGAAATTACCTTGGCAACAAGAGAAAAAATATCACCAAAATCAAGTCCCGACACCTGGGAATAACCTTTTGCTATCAACCGAGCTTTGTATTTCTCCACCTTTCCTTCTGCATTTGTCTTCTTCTTGAACACCCATTTGTTGCCAATGGGTTTCCTTCCAGCTGACCACTCCACCATATCCGAAGCCTCATTTTTGTGCAAATATGCCATTTCATCAACCATGGCCTCTTTCCAGAGTTTTCCATCCTCTAAATCTATTGCTTCCTTCATAGTTCTGGGATCATCATCAGTAATATATAAAGCAAAATTTTAATAGAATGTAGATGGACTATATCTTTCTGGCTGCCTTCTTTCTCGAACTGATCTTCTCACACCCAGAGTTTGTGGCTCTTCATATTCTGATTCCTCCTCTCCTGTAGAGTTTGATTCTTCCTCCTTAAGCTCAAACTCTATCTTCTCAGGTTCCTTTGGTTGGAATTCATGTTTAATAACATCTTTTACCTCTCTAAACACCACATCTCAGTTGTACACAACCTTCCGTGTGACTGGGTTCCAAAGCTTATAAACCTTTAAACCATCCTTATACCCAATAAAGATGCACTTTTCAGATTTGCTATCCAACTTGGTTCGTTTCTCCTTTGGAACATGTACGTATGCATCACATCCAAATACCCTCAGATGTGAAAGAGAGGGTTTCTTACCAGTCCATACCTCTTGTGGAGTCTTATCCTCCAACGCTGATGAAGGTGACATGTTGACCAGGTAACATGCAGTATCCACCACATCTGCCCAAAATTCTTGTCCTAACCTGGCACCACTGAGCATGCTTCTTTCCATTTCCATCAACGTCTTATTCATTCTTTCTGCAACTCCATTTTACTGAGGTGTATATGGAGTAGTATTTTTTCGTGTTGTACCACACTTCTTACAAAATTCTTCAACTTCCTTGCTGCAAAACTCACCACCATTATCTATCCTCAGCCCCTTTATCTTCTTCTCTGTCTGATTTTCCATGAGAGCCTTAAATTCTTTAAACCTGTCAAAGACTTCAGGTTTCTTCTTAAGGAAATATATCCTTGTATTCCTTGAGAAGTCATCTATAAATGATACATAGTACATAGAATTACCCGGTGATGGAACCTTCATAGATCCAAACACATCACTATGCACAAGCTCTAGTATATGTTTCGCCCTCTTACCACCAGAGGGGAAACTCTCTCAATTTTGCTTTCTGTATACACAATTTTCACAGAAATCAAAATCCAAAGAGCTATTACTCATACCTTATACCATACCTTTACCATGAAGTATTCGAAGGCCCTTTTCTCCAATATGTCCAAGCCTCTGATGCCACAACATGGTATTCTCTCCAAAGACCACTAGATTTTCTGCAACACTATCAAGAACCACAAAATTGTTAACCCATCAATAATAGTGCTACCTTGCAGCTTGTATAGAGTTCCAATCCGAACTCTTTGCATCAATACCAATGCTCCCTGAACCATCTTGCAGGTATCCTTCTCGAAAACTATTTTTACATCGGCATCATCCAGCTTGCTAACAGAAATCAGATTTCTGGCTAATGTAGGAATATGTAGAACACCCGGAAGTGTTCTAACACTTCCACCTTGCAGCTTCAACTTTTCTTTTCGACAACCAATGATTCTAGCCTTCCTATCATCCCCCAAGAAGACATCACCACTGTAATATTTCCCATACTCACAGAACCACTCTCTGTGGGGAGTGAAGTGAAAGGATGCACCTGGGTCAATCAACCATGCCTCACGATCTACATGTGTACTTGAAGAAGCCAAGTACACATCCCCACCTTCATCTGAGGTATTTTTTGACTCTACAGAAGGAGCATCATCAGATCCCTTTCCTTTGTCATGACCTTTAGATTTATAGTCCCTTTTGTAGTGCCCTTCCTTTCTGCATTTCTAGCACACCACCTTTATAGGTTTTCCTGGAGACTTAGATCTCCCTCTAGATTTAGATCTCCCACTCAATGAATTACTTTTGTTTCTGTTATGGGACCATCCTTGTACAGACAAGGCATCACCATTCTAGCTCTCCATATTTTTCTATCTCATCTTCGTTGTCCGCAAGGATGAGACTATTTCATCAAACCGCAAGGCAGTTGCATTGCTACCTATTGCAATAACCAGACCATCCCACGAATCTGGTAGAGAAAACAACAAACTGATGCACTTATCTTCATCTGAAATTTTAATATTAACAGATGCTAACTGACTTACCACAGTATTAAATGCGTTCAGATGCTCTATCACCGAGTATCCATCTTTCATCCTCATGTTATACAGCTTTTTCTGTAGGAACAATTTATTCACCAAAGACTTATATTGGTACAAAATCCCTAACTTGTCCAAAAAAGCCTTTGTCGTAGCTTCCCTTGATACATTCAGCAATACTGAATATGAGACACACAATCATATTGTGCTCTTTGCCTTTTGATCCAACTTCTTCCATTCTTCATCGGACACTCCCATTGGTTTAGTAGCCATATCTACCTCGATCCACTAACCTTTATCCACCAACAGATCCTCCATCTTGAGTTTCCAAAACTCAAAACTCTGACCATTAAATTTCTCAATCTATATCTTTCCACTGCTCACCATCTTCTTTCACCACTAGAATTGATCTCAGAAATCTCCCACTGAACAAGGTCTACCATAGGCCCGAGCGAAACCCCTCAGCAACAAAGGCATCCCCTTGAAGCCAAAACAACTCTGATACCAAATGTAGGTCTTAACCCTGTATAGAAATTACCTGCATATGAATTCTAAAACACATAAAATAAACAATGCGAGAGCATAACACATAAAACACATAAACACATATATTTTTCCCTGTATCCCAAAACCCGGACTACCAGCTTGATTTTTCATTATGTTCCTTTCAATGTTATAATACATATTTATACATGCCAAAGCATCCAATACCATGGACCGAAAACCATTGCATCCAATACCATGGACCAAAAACCATCGTGTCCAAAAACATATGCGAAAATCATGCACAAAACCATAGGTGGGTCTACCCATCCTAACATAGGGTCCAAAACCAAAATTTCTAGGGCACTGCCCTGGACCCCATAAAGTGGGGTTACAGGTATGCCTCAAACCCCGTGTGACCCACCCCTCTACACAATTAGTGCAATGAAGGGGGGTTCCACCCTCCAGTTAAATACATGGGCTAGTCATGGAAAGAATATAACACAACCTGTGTTCTCCTTTCTTAAGGAGTGAATGTATGGTGTTACCCTACATTAAGGGTTTGATATTAATAAAGTGAAGCATTTCTATATTCAGATCTTGTTATTTATTGGGTTTATTTCTTTTATCATATAATTTCAGATCAGATCTATAATAGCAACAACTCGTTTGGGTTGATACCATGGTGTAGGACTATGACTCCATAGTTCATAATAGTGTATGGGATGTGGTCCTGATATCGAAGGACAAGTCAATGGTGTGCTCCTGTTGGCTTTACAAGATAAAAAAGGTTGCATATGGTAGTGTGGAGAAGCATAAGGCTAGATTTGTAGCCCGTGGATTTTCACAAGTAGAGGGGATTGACTATAATGATATGTCTACTCCTGTTGCAAGGTACTCATTAATCATATCTATATTTACACTATCATCAGAAATGGGTTGGAAGATACATCAGATGGATGTGAAGACAACCTTCCTTAAAGGCATGATTGAGGAAGAGGTGTACATAGAGCATCTTGAAGGTTTTGAAACCTTTAACCATGAGTCACATGTGTGCCAGCTCAAGAGAGTGTTATATGGGCTGAACCAAGCACGCTGTGCTTGGTACACTAGGTTAGATAGCTACTTTAACGTGTTGGGCTTCACAAAGAGTGAAGTGCATGCAAACATGCACCACATAGTGGTGGACGATAAGCTGTTGATCGTTGTACTTTATGTTGATGATCTCATACTAACAGGTGATGATCAACTGATCACATCTTGCAAGGAAGACCTTGCAAGAGAGTTTGAGATGAAGGACATGGGGCTCATGCATTACTTTTTTAGCATGGAGGTTGTTATAGACATTTTTGGGCACTGCAACCCCAATCATAAATGTACATAAACTGAGGGCTCCTAAGTCCCTAAAATTGTTGCTTCACTACCTAAAGGAACAAGGTCAGCGGATTACATCATCTCCCAGAAGTTCTCCACAGAAAACAGCTCAGAATTGGTCAAAACTAGACCATACAGAATTCCCAGTGCAGAGGGTGCAATGCATACTACCTTCCCAATGTAAAAGGTGTGATGCATACTAGATGGCTCCTTTGTAGGGTGCGATGGGCGAGAATGGACAAATGGCATAGACAGTTTGTGAGGTGGAGGATCATAGAATCTTCCATAAACTTCCCCTCTGACACTTGCCTCTCTGATTTCGCCCAGGGATGAGTAAGAGATCATCAATCTCCAAGTGTAATCAAGAACTATCAGAGAGAGGACACTAATAAAAATCCCAGAAGCTGACTCACCTTCCTACAATCATCTATATATGGATCCCTCATCATAGAGATCCAGAAGTTGGAATCTTGTATCTTGTAGAGAAGTGTTGTTGGTTTTTTGCTCTAACATCATAGTGCTGGGTGATCTAAGCTTTACTTGAGGTGAAGAAGGGCTTTCTTGCTAGAGGATGATGCTAGGTCAGAACAATTGGTTGTAATCCTCTTGCTATTCTTGATATTAATAAAACTATTCAAGTTTTCCTCCACATTCTTGTATGTTTGATTATATATGCTTTTGTGTGGTCAATACATATCTGGTCATGTCTTATTTATGACTATAGATCTTTATTCTTCGATAGTATTATGCTACTTTAATTCCATAGGTGCTCTATGAAGTTGTGTAGACAAAGAAGGAGTGGTAAAGATCTATCGAGAAGGAGAGGAACCAGGCAAGGAACTAAGTGCAAGACAAAGGTTGGTATCCTTTGTTCCCCTCTTGTCTATTTTTCATAAAGGAAAGCGAAAGTAGTTTTAACTTGTTTGTTTCTAAGATAGCTACCAGTCTTAGTGGGAATAGCAGCTCTAAGTAGACACTATTCCCGATAACAAAATGGCGAATCCACTGGGGAGCGAATAGATTATTTGCTGGTCTATTTTTGTTTGTTTTATAAACTTAGAGACGGAGCCTGAAGTCAAGCCAGCTAGACCTCGAACTGCATTTGCTATGCAAGTGCAAAGTAGATCAATGTTGCTTCAGTCTATCTCTAGGTTTTGTTTATAAATTGAACAATCGATTTGAAAATACTCTAATTGCCCTAGTGGTGGCTCTAGTAACCTCCTTAGATCAACCCCTGTGATTTATATTTACTGAACATCACTTACTCGGCCTAAATCCCTGAACTGAACTGCAAATTGTGATCAAAGACTGGATAAAAGTATCGCACTAGTAAAATCACACCCTCTCTTCAAGGTAGTCTGTATGCATCGCACTTTCCATGTGCAGTAGGTGAGATGCATACTGGATTCCCTGTGTGACAGGTGCGATGGTTAGAGAAGGTTGATTTTACCTTCAGACTTTGATTTTTCTTCACACTTTTCAGATCTATTCAGGAGTTTTGCTGTCTGTGGTCAGTATATCTCTGTGGAAACCCTCTTCTCTTCCATCATTCCACCTCCATTGTGCAAAGAACTGTAAGTGTTTTTATGTATTGTGTGCCATTTTGAGTTCTCTTTTACAAAGAAGTAGCGTAATCAGAGTGTCGTTTCTTGATCTGAAAGTGTCATAAGTGTCATTTTCGGACAAGAAGAGAATCCCATTGTTCTTGATAGTCGATTGTACTGTTACTCTTGTATGTGATTTGAATTAGTAGTTTTTCAAGTGTCGAAAACAGTTTTCATTTCGAAATCACAAAGTGTCATCCTTATCTTCACTTCATTTTGAAAAGAAATTTGTTAGTATTGTCGCTTTGGAAAATAATTCAGATTTGCACTTAGCATTCTTCTTGTCATTCATACATTAAGAATGCTGAAAAACAAATACATGCATGTGCATTTGCATTTAGAATGATTGGTTTCATTTAGGACAGTGAATTTAGTGTGTGCTCTGTGCTCTTTGTTGAAAGACCCTCAGTTCTATTTCCTTAGTAGCTAGGATTTTCATTGCCAAAAGAAGATTAAACAGTTGTTTATCATCTTAGACTGCATTTTAGGAATTGTATAAACATCACGCGGTGAACCTGAAAGGCAAATTTTTAAACAAGATCAACTACAAAATAAATTTAATGAATCTAAAAACGCTTTGGAACCTAACGCACAACATCTAGAAGTATAGGCTAGAGACGTATTCCGACGTCATAAAACCTGGTAACTGTTGTTTTCATTGTTGGTTGGGTGATTCCTCCACTCTGAGACGACAAGTGCCATACGAACTTGTGCTCCCATGTACTGTCGAGTATATTTTGGGAGACCACAATAGGCTGCATCGTTTATCCTTAGGAAGCCGTGTCTGTTGCCCTATCGATCACAATGCACTGAACACAACATTCGGGAAGATTAACTGCCATACCGTAAAAAGTATTCTGCAGTTTTGCGATTGGTTTGGTAATCCCCTCTGCCTAGATCTCCAGAGAAGTCCATTTTGCTCCTTTTTAGACTCCTTAAAAGAAAAGGTCCTCTGAGCACTTGTC